>OOFB01005360.1:0-17014 GCA_900323305.1 Trachyrincus murrayi
GGGGGATTCTCTTTCACAAGTCATTGTTTTAAATCATAAATGTGTATTTCACGTTGAGCTAAAGTCCACAGCCACTTACACATTATTCAGATTTTCTTTGCTGTATAAACAAAACGGCACAACACTAGACCAGACTAGACCGTCTCTTTGTCTTGCATCATTGAAAGTAAAGAACATTACAGAAAATGGTATATTAAAGCGTTTGGCAGACAGGACACCAGACCTCCTGGAAGAGCAGACTACTTACCAAGAAACACTTTTCCATTTCTTCTCCTGGGGATGGCGCCACTGGCGGCACCTGTTGCTTTCTACAGGAAACAGGAAATGGTACATTTTAATACACTTTTGGCACATTAAAAGCCACAAACAATGGATGGGGCAGTAATTCAATATCATCATCCGAAGGTAGTTGTGAGAGTCTACTATAAAGATATGATCCACTTGATGTAACATTGTACATGACAAACTAACCTGAGAAGATACGCTCTTGAAACAGTTTGAAACATGACAATGAAGGTTTTTAGAACAGATTATTCGACTCTTAAGCATGTTGGAATTTACATTGACATCAGGTCACATTTCCATAATAATACATTCTTATCCAGCCCTACTTTTTGTCCTATTAATTATAAACTGACACCGATACATGAACGGGGTGCCCGGTGCTCGAGTCATTTTGCTAGAAATACCTGCTAGAGTGGAGGCAGGGTCAGGTTACAAGGCAAGGGGGCAAACGATCCGAAATGATCCGACCCTGGACAATACCGTCATAACCGAAAGTGCTATATAGCAAAATAGCACTTTGGTCTTTGTGATAAGACATTTTCTCTAGTCTGGCGATTCACTGTTGTGTTGTCCACAAACTCCGTACAGACTGACGCACATTGATTCCAAAAGACCAAAGTATATTGCCATTGTTTACATTCGCGGCAGGTGTGCTCACGCTAAATGATTGATCACCCAGACCGGTATTGTCCTTTAAGGAGCAGGTCCGGATCCAGTTTTGATGCAATCAGTATGACACAATGTGAAGAGCAATAATACGGCCATTGTAAAACTAACAAATCATCAAAGCTCCTCCTGGGGGATCCCCATGCCCCAGCTGGGAGAGAAAGAAGCCATTCAGAGCATCCTGGGTCTGCCTGGAGAGACCTTGGTCCCTGGGCCACTTTCTTTGAATAATCAACGTAAGATCCCGATCCATCAACAACATTTAGCAGTAGCACATTTTAGCACCACTACTGAGGGACTCCCAGCTAAAAAGGTACTGGGCTCAATCCCCATTGTCCACGGCCTACCTGTAGGCATAGTTTTTTTCAGTTTACAGGCCATCACTGGGCAACACGGACCGAGGGGAGGATAGCTAGAGAGATCGATGAAAAGCCCAACAGACAGGAAGACAGACAGACAGACAGACACAACGACGACACACAGGGAATGCTGACACACTGTAGTACAAGAGGTCACATGGGAGGGGGAAGAGCAGACACAGGAGCTGGATATGACCAGCTGTTTCTAGCCTGGATCTGGACAGGGAAATAGGAGCTTCCTTACAGAGAAGCAGCTTATCTGCGGGCCAATTGGAAACAATCAATGAAAACATACCAGCAGCTTATGGCTTCGTTCTACATGATCGACCTATAAATCGAGGATTATTGGAAATGATCATGGCCACTGGTGTTACTGGTGTACACACACAGAGAGGGAAAGAGATTGATTATATGCAGGTGTTTTGGATGGAAAACCATTATAACTCAAATGAGACGATTCTGTCTCATCATCATCATCACCATCATCATCATCATCGTCATCATATTGTTCCCAGAAAATGTATACGTTTTATCTTTTTATCTAAAGAGTTTTTGTTTTGTCTTAACTTAAGTTTTATCTTAAGTTGTATTTGTATTTTTGTATGTTTTTAATCACATTTTAAGAGCTACCAATGTGCCTGAGAAGTCCCTTTACAAGGTTTGAGAGATATGTGAAGACTCTGCTGACAGAGCACCGGTAGAAGACTTTTAATTAAGCACAGGAAGTTACTAATCTCATAGCCTGAGGGCTAGGCCATGTTGCTTTTAACACATTCCAAAACATTCATTAACACATGTTTCACAAGCTGCTTGCTTTCCAGGATGCTGTTCGAGACCCCAAGGGTTAAAGCTACCTGTCTGAGAAGGTTAAACTAGACAACAACAGTCGGCCTTTGGTTGTAAAGCACAATGAGATGAATGCATTTTGCTATATAGATCAGAGAAAGTTATGTTTCCCTTTTTAAATCTTAGTTTGTCATTCTGAAACAGGGTTTTATTGAAGAATGTTTAATTATCTTTGGTTTGTACAAAAATTATAATAACAATCATCATCCAAATTAAACAGTATAGTCCAATTAAAAACCTAATCAAGGAACAAATAAACAAAAACAAAAAATGAAATCATAACAAAGCCTTACCTCTTTTACGTGTCTTTTGAGGTGCATGTAAACGCTCTGTCCCGTTTTACGGTAATGTCTTTCCACGTGTTCTCTTCCGAAGCCAAGGAACGTGTTCATACACACATAGAGGCCTCCCTCGGACTCCTGCAGGAGGAGAAACACCAAGATGAGACAAAACACAATACACACACAGACTCACACATACACATTCACAACATCCAAAGACCCTCGGGAGAACTATTTACTATTACGCTTTAGTTATTTAGGAGTTGCCTTTACCCAAAGTGACTTACAGTGAATTGAGATACATGTGATTTTTAGGTGCAGGTAGGGGTTAGGCATCTTGCTCTGAACCCAGTAACATTAAACACCCCAGCCCCACGACACTATCCTAATAGGTGTGATAGTAGATCAAACCACTGCATTCAGAGCATACTCTATGGTATTTTTTTTTATACAATAAAATACAACTTTAAAAAATGCTAAATAATGGGGTTTGGGTTTCTCAAGTATAAAGCTAAAGTAAAATTGTTTCTCGTGACAGAACATATATATATGTTAGATATACGAGAATTAAACCTTGCAGCTAGACAACACAAAGACCTAACTAACTATATCTGCTGGTGGCACTGGTACAGTCCTCTAGCCCTACTTACTTACAGTACAGAACCCCAGTCAAGTTTGGAGTTGGTGCTTGCTGTATTCTCATTAAACATGCCATCATTCATCATCAAGCACCATTGTATGAGTTAAGCATATAAACAAAGCCTAATCCATGACTAAAACCCTAACCCTGTTGGGTCAACAAGGGGAAACGGCCTTAGATAGGCTGACCACACAGCACGGTCATCCAGTCTTAACAAACAGAGAGAGAGAGAGAGAGAGAGAGAGAGAGAGAGAGAGAGAGAGAGTGCAGTCAGGAGCCAGCTGTCAATTGGGTCACCTGGTGACAACTAGACATCACGGGCTCAACCGATGAGATAACATCATTCTTATGAGGCTTTCATGTTTTGCCAATATTGTTTTAAAGGTGGGGAACGCGACAAGGTGTAGGCTATTGAGCTTACGTTCACGTTTGGGGTAAGCCTAATAAAACTCAGTGACAACCCTTTAAGTGGCTCAAAGTGACACACGAGCTTCAACAGACTGGGGTAAAAATAAACCATTCCTCAGAGCAACATGATAAAGTCCAGACAGCTGAGTCACCTTTCAAATCTATTTAGTTTGTAGGCCTACATCCATTAATTATTATTATTATTATTATTAGGGCTGAAATGCAGGCCTATTCGTGTATGCTGGGCAGTATTCATACATGTTTAACCCAGGCCAAACACTGAGGTTTTGGTGGAAAAGGTAAAAATTGGATGACACATTAAGCACTCACCCATTTAGATATTGAGATTATGATCATTTACTGTAGGCCTAATATGTGGATGGAAAAATCTAATGTCAGCTCAAAAAGCTATCAGGCGAAATCAGGACGTGCAATTAGTAGAAACACTGGACACCAATATCTTAATCTTGGTGTCCTATGAAGTAAATTCATTTTGTACACAATTGGGCTTAAATGTGTGGTGAATTGTACATCATCACGTTTCTAGCATTGTAGGGTGTAGCCTACAACAGTCTAATGATATACTTACTTATATAATATATACTCATGTGTGGGATTCAAATCGATGAGGCCTGTGCATTATATGAAAATATAGAGTCGGTAATGCCAGTGACTATCGGTGCCTCCCTACTGTAAACGAATGAGTACGAGTATTGGATTTCTGACATTTCCATCGTCCTTATCCTTAAAATAAAAGCTATGCATTGACACCAATCGGCATCAACAAGATCAATGAGGGGGCTGCGCGCGTGTGTAAATGGGTTAATTCAACGGAGCGGAGGGGAACGCGTTCCTCTTGCGATGTAAACAACGTTTCATTATTTATTTATCTCACGCCCGCCCGTCAAAGCACAGCCACACAGAACTGCGTAGCGATTCACGTGTTAGGGCAAACGAGCAATACTGGTATGAGTAGACACAAAATCCCCACCCTCCACTCCCGTGGATTAAATCAGGGCAGACGAGACACTTACTGGAGAATCGTAGGAAAAGGCACATTCGCTCTTGAAAACCCTGTCTCCTGTTTTGGGGACTCTGATGGTGGGCATGTATGGGACCAGCAGCTCTCCTAGATCTGCAGCCATCTTCGCATTCCTGCTCCTCGCAGCACAATGCAACGAGACTCAGTGGAGCGGGGCTGTCGGAGGCGAGGAGGATGCTATTTTTAAAGCGCTCGGTGTCCACATTCCTCCGGTAGCCGGGGATGTCACGCTGACGAGAAGGAAAAAAAAAAAGCGACAGCGTTTGCGTTGAGCTCGGAACAAATGACAAAAATCCCAAATGGAAAAATTCGTGGGGAAATAGCTTTTTTAATTGATTTTCTTTTACCTGTGCGTGGGTTTCACTTCCCACTGTGTGCACTGTGTCACGATGGGCTCGAAACGTGTTGCACGGTCCCGCCCACGTAGGTGGGCGACTCCAAATACACATTGGCCATGTTTTTGACCAGGGATTCCGTTAAAACATGGTTTTCCGGGTTTTGGTAAAGCTCAAAACTAAAGCCATATTATGGGTGGACGACCAGTCTATAGTCAGGGAGCAACATTCTAAAATGATGAATTGGTCAGTTATTGTAGACAAATAAAAACAGGCCAAATAAAAATAAACTAAAAACTAACCACACGTTCCCCAATCTTAAATCGATTTTTTTTATTTAGTCCATGGTATAGAACTAGTCCTACAATATAACCGCAATATACCTGTATTTTGTCCATTCATTATTACTAGATTCTGCCATCGTGTGGCCGAGTAGAGTACATACAACAAACCAGTTAATGAGAAAAAAGGCACTCATGCAGAATCGAAGTACGTGATATATACTTTATTTAAGCAGAGGAGAAAAAAATTACAAACAGTGAGTTTCACCACTACGATGATTTGAATTTGATTGTGGTGTTTAAGCGTCAGGCGTTGACTTGTGGCTGTTGTCGATGATGCTCTTGTCTGTGGTCTCCTTCAGGAACCAGGGTCCGTCTCCCCTCTGTCTCATCTGACGACGGACCTCTAGGTGGGCCTGTCTGTTGAGAAAGAAAACCACCAACAATATTGATAACAAGCTTACAAGATAACAAGATACCTTACCAGTGAGTGGTAATGGCTAGATATCAGTGATCAGGTTCGATTTGAACGTCCTCACTTTACCAGCAGCCAGGATTTGAGAAAACTATCAATTTATACACATAAATTACTGTGACAGCTGGCAGGGAGGTTATAACCCAACAGAGACGAGAATGGTAAGCAGATATCCACTGCAAGAATCGATAGGTAACTCGACTGGAAAGGCCGTTTCCTCTCAGGTTGTCATAGTTACGGCGGCTGCTTCGGTTTCAGATTAAGTCAAATGAGGCAATGCTTTCCATATTACAATATTACAAGCCAAGTATCAGTAGATTACCAGAGTATCAGTTAACAAACCTGTTCCATACACCATTTTGATCTGCGTCCATTCTGTTCTGCCGACAATCACAATCTAAGCACAACTGATTCAGCCAGTTGATGCATGTCGATGTATAAAACTTTCAAATTGATGTAATGCAAGGGCGTGTCCCTCCCTGATCATATTTCAGGACACCTTTGCAAGTGGTGAAGGAATATGGTTGAAGTCATTCCCATGGCTGCGTGGTCATAGAAACCTGACTAATTCAACAATGCATACAAGTATGCACTTGTGACTTGAAATGTGGTAGGAGCCACGCTTTGTACATTTTTTAAAACATGGTAAACATTTTTTATAAAAATACTAATAAAAGTTACTTTCCAACAAAAAAGGCATATCAATTAACATTCTAGGTTCATGCGACCACTGACTCTGAGAGAAAAAACCCACCTATGCTCCTTCTTCTCCTGTTCAATATGGACAGCTGCCATCATCTTCTCATAGTCTTTGGCTGGGGAGTTGTAGATGTTCCGTGAAATAAATCGGGTGATGGGATGCTGCAATCACACAGTGAATGCAGCATTATTATTATTATTATTATGACAATTATATGATTTTCATATGCTACTACTCCCAATACGTCAATCACAATCAACATCATCTTTATGTGCATGTTCTAACACAAGTTAGGCCATTTAAGGAGAAAAATGAAACCTGAAACTAAAAAAATAAAATACTGCTGTGAAGAATTTAATGTCTGAAAATTGTGCTAATATGAATGCTCATTGATTGATAGAACTGGCACTACTTACCAGACCTACTGTATCCTTTTTCTGTGAGTTAGGCTATTTAAATAAACTGTGGCCTGAGAATGAGCGAGCTACATACCTTGTAGTACTCCCAGTACTCCGGTTCATAGCCCTCTGGGATTTCCGCCAGCTTTGCCGGACCTTGAAAAAACAAGTAAAGATTTCGTTAACTTCTCATTTTTGGATTGGTTCGGGGTGCACAACCAAAACAAGTATTGCCGAAATGGATGACTTTGAAACCATTCAAAAACATTCTGTGACAAAAACATTACAAACATAAACAGGACAAGGTTGTTCAATATTGGAAAAAAATATTATCAGTTTCTATCCATCTAATATGTTATCTGTCAAGGAAATGAATTACGATGCTCTAATATTTCACATAATCCGAATGGATTGTTGTATCAGAATCGATTTCTGGACATTCTCTGAAACCAATGCCTTATTTTGCTACTAGTACTTGTGCATCAGTAGTTTACATATATCAATTCTTCATAATGTTTTAATAACAATAGTACTTGTGCATCAGTAGTTTACATATATAAATTCTTCATAATGTTTTAATAACAATAGCACTTGTGCATCAGTAGTTTACATATATATCAATTCTTCATATTGTTTTAATAAGAAAGGTCTTACTTACCATAGAACACATTTACAACAGTAATAATGGCAACCAGAGGAATTCCAGTCAGGAAAATATAATACCTCTGAAAATAAGAGTACAGCATATTTCAGATATGTCAACTACTTTGTCATAGTATTGATAGAGCTGAACTATTTAACCTCAACGTGGCATTAATGAAGGAGCAAATCCGTCTACGTTGTACTTCATAATGAATGAAAAGATGCAATATTCACCAGTAAGTTCAGAAATCTGGTGTCATAGTAGCCGCTGGATTTGACGACAAACAGCTGCTTCCCATGGCCTCCCCCCCAGCGCACTGCCACTGCAAAACAAAGATGATAAGTTTGCTTGTCGGTATAACATCTAGCTAATCTGTTGCCGGTGTACAGTTCAATAACACAGAAGATCACTTTAATATTGGTTGATTGAAGAAATATTAAGCACACGTGTTATCATGTATTCAGCCATCGACCTGTGCTTTCGTCTTAACCTAGGGGCAAGTCACCACCAATGTGGGAACACTGAACTTGAAGGTGTCTTTATTTGATATCAGTTTAACTGAAGTGTCTCGTTGTGACTAAAGAAGGATACTGCACATGATGGCAGAGCCATCATGTGCAGTATCCGATGATTTGACCCAAGGATGAACGCCGACGACGGGGTATACTATACCGCAACGACCGAACGCCACCGGCTAGCATGGAGCTAATGCGTGAAGCACAAGGTCACAACAAGAAACAACCACTGTTTAGGCACATTCTTTACAAATCAAACGATGCACATAGTCGGTTACCTTGTTCCGTTTTAGGAATCGTTCTGGTGAGCAAATTTGACACCCTATTTCCAGATTTAAGAGGACTTAGTCTGGCCGCGAAGGCAGCGGCAGACCGAAGAACGCTCATCCCCACCATCACTGCTGCACTAACAACAAGCGTTCCTATTGGCTGACAGAAGTGTCACCGCTAAATATGCAGTAAAAAAACTGAGGCGATGCTTATATATTTGTTCCGTTATAATTTTAATGTAAAAATGTACAACATATATTTTTTATTTTTTTTACAATGTTAAATTAAATGAGCCAGAAATGCGGGTTGTGTTATAATTGGTCATGTTTTATATCGGTTTCTTTAGAATTGCATGCCGGGAAATTTTGTGACGGCGTATTGGAAACATGGCGGCGACCTCAGCCAGACGCGTTCTGGCACTTTGCAAGCAATTTCAAAACGTTGTTAGGTTATCTTCCACCATACCGTCTCAACACACAGGCATTTGTTTAACCAAATGCCAGTCTTTTGTCGCCAGGTAAATAATTGTTTTATTGCATTTATATAATAGTCAATAGATTCCAGGGGGGTTCTTGGACAGCTCTGTCTAATCTCTGTTGAATGGTCAAGTAGATGTGGATGTGTAGTTCATTGTGATCCTCCTCACTAACCAGGTTAATGCAATTGTGCTGTGGCCCACACGAGTACCAAGGGTTGGATACATGTTGCTTGTTTGGTATTATTGTTTATCTTTATCTTTGGATTTATCTCGCACCCAGGCAGAGTACTTTACTCGCCGCTCCTGCTTGTCACATTGGCCCCCTTGTCCAATGTCGTCCTCTGCACACAACCATCAGCAGAAGGGGCCTGGACGAATTCTTTGACCTCCCTGAGAACTGGGGAGAAAGCACAGTGAAGTCAGGTAGAGATTATATTGCGTGCCATATATGTAATGGTGTGAGTAAGGAAAGCTCCTTTTTTCAATCTATATTTGCTGTACGTTTGGTTTAAGGTGCACCGTGGACTGTAACACTTTTGAGATCAAAGAGCAACGAAGAACTACACAAACTTTGGTAAGCGTGGTATTTGATTCACTCATTCAAAACTACACGATGCTGTTTAGTCAGACACGTATAATTTGTCGCTTCTCTTAAATCTCTTCAATCCAGGTACTTGCTTCTGAAAGAAAAGAACATGCTGCTTACTGTTGAGCAGGAGGCGAAACGTCAAAGGGTTCAAATGCCGAGTCCAGAGAGATTAAAAAAGGTAAGTCATGTCTTAACCTCTGTCATTCCTGCAGGGCAAGTTTGAGTTATTCCTATTTAAGGATTGTATTTGTGTCCAATACAGAAGATGTATCGTCTCTGAAAAGGATATCATAAGTTCCAGTAAAATACTGTTTTATGAATGTGATCTTTTATTGATGCAGTGTGACCGCGATGTTGACCGACCCTAAGGAGCAGTTTTCCCTGCCACTTTGTGGTTGCACTAAGCTGCTAATAAAATTCATCTACTTGGAAACTCTGATATAAACGGATCCATTCTGCTTTGTCTGCCTGGTAGATCGAGCGCTCCATGCAGAGGCTGGACATGGTGGTGGAGGAGAGGGAGACTGCACTGCGTCTGCTCCAGACCGGCCAGGAGCACGCCAGGCCCGTGGACTGGAGGCGGAATCTGTTTGGAAAAGTTGTTTGGTAAGGACAAGAAGGAAGAAGGCGTAACTTGTGTCTTGACGAAGTAATGCCAGTTTACTTAATTCTTTTTTTTATAAACTCAGATAATGTAAGCCATTCACAGAAATTGAGGTCGTTTATATCTCAAATGTATTCCTGTTGAGACATAATTTTTTTGTGACCACTGGTTATAAATAACATAGTAATCTTTGTGAAACATATTCAAATGTTAAGGGGCAGAGTACCAAAATAGATCATAGGGCATCATAATACTCGAGTTTTCCACCCTTGACAAAATAACAGAATGTAAGAGAACATGGATAAAGTGCCCTCAATGACCTCCATAAATGTTTTACTCCCCAGGCATCGCTTCAGAGAGTATGCCATTCCATGGTATTTGAACTCAAAATACAAGCGAAGCAGGTTCTACACGCCATCATTTGTGGAACCACATATACGGTAAGCATGCAGAAAGACACTAGAATATGTTCTCTCATCATGGAAATGGTTAAGTACCCATATGCAGTGCACTCAAGTACTTAGTATCGTGTGCAACACATGTTACATCTCATTACCAGCAACCAGGGGGCAGGACAGTGTCGTGGCTAGGGTGTTCGACTCCCAGCCGAAAGGTACTGGGTTCGATCCCCAGGGTCCAGTCTACCTGTAGGCATCCTAGAGCGAGATGCCTAACCCCCGACTTGCTCCCTAAATAAATGTATATCAATTCACTGTTTGGACAAAAGAATCTGGATAAAAGCTAAATGAATACATGGTAAATACCGGTATGTCAACAGTTGGGTCTGTGGTCATAGTGTCATCATATTATGTCATTTCCTGTGTCCCAGGCTGCGTATGGAGAAGAACCTCCGGGCCCGAGCCAGGAAGGCAGACTTGGAGAAGAAGCAACTGGCCAAACTCAAGGAGAGGTTTCCTCAAATGAAAGCTTCTTCATAAGTATTGTCGTCTATCGAGTGGTTGGATAGCATTCCAGTCATCCTACTCTGTTGTTTAATTCAAATTACATGAAATATGTGAAGTTGCTTCAAGTATAAGGTCATCTTTTTTTCCATACCACATTAAAATGTATTGAATCATTTATGGTCTTTGTATTATCATATTAAAAATATACTGAGAAATGACATGGGTTGTTAGAGTGAATCATAGACATGAGACCATACATTAACACTATTAAGTATTCCACAGTAACTTTAGGTTAACTTGGCTTTGGCATCTTCTTTGGTGATTTGAGTTCAGCCAGTTTACTAGGCTGTTTTAAAACAGCACGAATGACAAACATCTAAATGTTAATTGCTGATAAAACAGCCTTTTGGGACTTTAGGTGGTATATGTATGTATACAAGGCCCTACATTGAAACTAGAAGTACAAATAACATTTTAATCTGTTGCCTTGTTGACACAAAACTTGAGAAATCTCATAACAAAGACTTTAATTTCAAAAGACACAATGTTGCAAATGAGTTAAAAAATTAAATACAGATTGTATTTGAAGTCAATCTCACCACAAAAGGAGATAGGAGTGCACTGCCTATGAAAAAGCTTATTACTTGAGGAATCACTTTTGGACAACATTAAATCTAAACTGTATGTCCATATCACTGTTCATAGTATTTATATCCTGCAGAAACCTTGCACATCTATGTTCAATATCAGTTTATGGCAATTGGAAACCCACTTCAACAAACATGTTTTCTTGATATCAATGACATAATATTAACAAGGCCATAAGACTGTACTCTATTGACCCATCACAAATACACCGACTAAATGTCTGCATTGTAACACAGCTTCAGTTATAACTGACAAGTCGATGCTCCCTATATAAAATCAAGGACAGACAAACAATAGTTACAAAAAAACAATTCAACAAAACATCACCGGCTGATGTTCCAGAGTCCAGGTAAAGACATGAACTAAACGTGGTGTTGTGGCTATGATGGCATCCATACATGGGGTGGTGGTGGTGGGGTATTTATTAAATCAAGGGCACTTCCTGTCCACACACTGTTTCCCTCCTTCCTCGTACTCCTGTTTAGAGATCCACATCTGCTGGAAGGTTCCCTGGAAGAACGGTTCAGTGTGAGCACATGAGAGATGTAAAAAAAACACTGAAATAGAAACTACACTACCATCAATAATAAATACTTGTGTGCAATTCAATTGAGTCATACAGTATGTTTTTTGTCACAATTGCAGTCTTATTAAAAGACTACACAGACCCCCGACCCCAAACTCTCAAAAGCGCCAGGTAAAACTACTTAAACGCCTGTGGAAGCTCAATAATGACTACTAACATTACAGATCATAACGACCATAAGACCAGTATGCCAGTAGCTATCCAACTTACTAGTGATGCCAGGATGGAGCCTCCTATCCAGGCACTGAAGCGACGCTCCACCGTTGTGTTGTTTGCTATGAGCTTCAGCCTCATGCTCTGCAGACAGACCACAGATAGATAGCATGTCACACACATCTGCAGAGAGTGAAGAGTAGGACTCTTCACTCCAGTTTTCATTCAGAAAGCACAAAATGGCTGGAGAAAAGTCAAAGCAACTACTAATGATGACTAAACACAAAATGTTATGTTTGGAAAACATAAATATGAAACAAATTAGTAGCAATAGCCCCAAAAAAGCACATGTGCAATACAAGGTGGCTCTTTATGATGAAGAGGAAGCAAGTGTACTACTTACAGGAGGGGTCTTCTGGGAGAGTTCTCTGTTGAGTCGGTCAGTGAAACCCTGGATGAGTGTGTTTCCCCCCGTCACGACCACGCTGCCGTACAGACCCTGACACACACACAAAACCAATCAAGTTAGAAGCCAATAAGGGCTGGACATTTTCATCCACTTGCATGGATAAACACACAACACACTGCTGTATTCCTAGTAAAAAGGAAACCCATGATAATTAAGTAGTTCAGTGCTTACCGGCCGAATGTCTATGTCACACATTCCCACGCTGGTGGTCACCACATGACCCACACCCAGCATGGTGTTCCCGGAAAGGCCCTGGAGAACACAGAAATAGCATACATTTACAATTGATGGCTTGTGTGTCTCATGTCGAAGAGCTCACCGTTATAGGGAATCACTTGGAACACGAGATAGGGAAAACAAATGACTCGGTGTCTTTGTACTCGACAGGTTTGCAAGTCTTCAGAAGTCCAGAGACGTCTTGCAAATTCACAGAATCCCACCAGACAATCCCACCGATTAAAAATGAAATGATACGCTCGGCTGTTTGCTCGTCATCCCTTGTGATGCACACGTTAAACGTGTGTCGAGTACTACTATAGCTCGTCAAAATAAATGCCACACACACACACGCACGCACGCACGCACGCACGCACACACACACGCACACACGCACGCGCACACACCTTGGCGTTGGAAGGGTCAAACAGTCCCTCTGGGATCTTTAGTCTCTCCGCGCCGAAGTCACAGTTGTACCCGTTGGGCAGCTCATAGTGTACTGTGGGCATCTGGGCCGCGACCCTAGGGAAACAATGCGGGTACAGGAAGTTTAAACTCGACGACTGTATGAAGAGGTACAACGTCGCCATTCAAATGTTGGTGGTTATAGTTTTGTTGCATTAAGTAGGAAGTAAGTATGATGATGATGACAAGAAGAAACGGGTTGTCTTAACTGTTCGTCGTATGGTGAGTCCGACACCTGTAACACGGAGGCCTGGAAGTCCTGGATCACGGTCTGCAGGCAGGAGGACAAACACACGTTACGTCATGCACATTCTGCACTAGAGTTGCAGAGTTCTGGTCACTCCTATGATGGCTATATGCATACCGTACAAATGATCCGATATGAAATGCAGTGATAATTTCACTCTAACAGTTTTCTTATTCATACACATGATCTCATACTGAAATACAGTATGGAGGTTACGAAACCGTCCTATCCAGTTTGTCTTCGCTCTCCCCGATGATCAAGCGGCCGTGCTCAGCGGAGAGCACACGGCGGCCAGCGGCGATGCTGGAGGCTGCTGCCACTGCTTACATTACACATGTAGTTGTGCCAGGAGCGCGTGACTTGAGGTAGTTTCTCCTTCTTCTTCCAGCTGGCGGGGGATCCCTCACGCACAGCGTCCTGTGAACACAAACAGCCGGGTTGGCAGAGGCTCGTCTGGTTAGGGGCTCGGCGTGACGCACGGCCGCTGTTGACGTGTTTACAATAGACGCTTCGTGCCGACATCGGCTTGATTTCTTACCCGTCGGCGTGTCAATAATTGTGGGCCAGTGCCACAGCACTCAGAACACGAAGTAATAACAAATAATAAGTTCTGAAAATGTATAAATAGTTACAAAAGCTGAGGTTTATGGTTTGTATATATTTGTATATGCTGTATATGCAAACTATCAGTACAACACATGTGGGGGATTTAGGGAAAGCCATGAAATAGGCCATGTGTCCCTACCAAACATAATCCTATGATAAAAAAAACTAAATTTGCCACATATCCAAATGGGTGTTGGTTACCACGGGCAACGGAGCAAGTGTTCATTCACAGAAAATATACATTGTACACTTCATACTTCTATGAAGCTCATCAATGCTCCTATTCATATTTCTATTGATGATGCCATGGCAGTTATACAACAACACAGATCAAACATGGTGAATGACTATATGTGAATATATACCATGATATATCATGACTGAAATTATAAAAATGGAACAAAACAGAACTAAAACACGACCAGGCCTATGGACTACTACACTAGGCACAATAACCATCAAAATGGCGTACTTACAACAGACCACCCCCACCACCGAGTGTTGAAAGACTCCGAGTGTTGAAAGAGGGAAAAGAAATGTATGGAATGAGTGGGTTTTGACTTACTTTAGCAGGTCTCACCTTTGAGGCAATCATGTAAGGAGGGACTATTTCAACAGTTAACTCCTGAAATAGCTCTCTACATTGCATGCTCATAAAGTCCCCAGCCAGGGGCGACTTGACGATGCCTGAAAAAGAAAAGAGAGGAAAAAGGAGAATTGAATTGGTATTTTGACAATGTGTACTCATGTACAATGGACTTGATGCATCACCATTTACGCATAGTAAAGCAATGTTCTACAGTGTGCACTAAACGCCTTACACCTTATTGATCCTTTCCTGTCATGATTACCCCCCACCTCCCCCATATCATATCATATCATGGTTCCTTTTCTGGGACCGCTGCTTTCCTCCGCTCCATCTTGTGTTTCGCCGTAGCACCGACTCAAATGGCGCCGTCGCAGAAAGCCTAGCCCTTGAGGTCAGGCCGCAGATGCTGTGGCTTACTGAAACTGCTCCCTTCTGAGGTCTTCTGCCCAGCGTGAGTGGATGATGACTTCAGTATTGTGGATGGGAGGATTAGCTATGCAAGGTTTCTCATTACCTCTTCCTGTTCCGAGGCTACTTGAGCAGATGTAACGGTAACTGAGGAAGCTCTGAGTGGTGCGCTCCATTACTAATGCATTACGTTTAAATGCGGAATTCATTTACTCATCATTTGATTTAAAAAAAATACAAATAAAAAAAGGGGTCTAATTGATGGGACCATGTATAAAAAGATTTATAGAGAACTATGGACATGCATTATAATAATACAACATTGTTTGGTGTACAAATTGTAAAGTCATACTTTGGTAAGATTACATCTTCAGGAGCATTTTAAAGTTCTTAGTTCCGCAATCACAGAAACTGGTGAGCAATGAGTTTAACGCCCAGGAGCACAGGACAAGACTGGTTGAGGCAGCTTAGCTCAGAGAAGTACAAAATGTATATTGGGGAAAATAATCAAACCCTGTGCTCAATAAAGAACTCAGAAGTCAAGTCAATATACCCGAGTTCAACAGGAATATCATATCCAATAATATAATATATTATAAAGAGATGGGTCATGCTCACCTTGCTGAAGGACATAACCGTCGTGCACCGGAATTGCTGTGGTGTGTGTGGCTCCACTGTCCAGGACCAAACCGGTCGATCGCCCATTGGCAAAGCTGAGACACGCGGGGTTAAGGCAATGTTAAATAGCAGTGACAGATACATACACACCTTCATCAAACTATGGTGATTCAGTGAAAGAAAGCATATCCAAAAGTACTAATGTCAACAGTCAACTTGGTAAACAATACTCATTGGTGTATGTAGTAACTTGGTGAAATGGTGATTATGGTGAAGTAAGTTGGGAAGGATACGAGGACAGCACTGCTGTTTTGCAGAGGAAGAAGGCTGGAATGTTGTAGTGCTCAAACATCAGCTCTGTCAGCTTCTCCCGCTTCGCTCGCGTGTTCCACTGCACACGCACACGCACACACACACACACACAAAACAATACATAAGTCCACTTGCAACAGGTACTACATGCACAACACAACACGCTGATTATACACGATAGATACGACAGAAGATGTGGGTAAAAATATAATTCTGATTGGGTATTCTATATTGGTTATACGTTACAAAAACGTGGAGATGACCAGTGCTTTGCTTGTGGGTGACCATTACAGGATTTATGCCACGACTAAAATTATACTAAACGTAATGACCGAGTACTTAAACTAGACTCACCGATGCTTCCGACATGAGCACTGGGTGCAGGCTGGGCTCAGACTTGAAGTGCATCTTGTAAGTGTGATCTAGAATGGCCTGGAAGCTGTCCCAGTCCTCGACTGTAGAGAAGGAAAAGAGGGTAAGAAACAATGCATGTATTATTGGATGAGTCCAATCTGGTCGATAGAGTTCCTTGATGGTCTTGTGTATTATTTTACCATACTATTGCATTGATGTAGTAACTGACACTGGTTTTGATTGCAAAAAACGCTGTATGCACGTGAGGTCAGGCGGGGGAAGTGGGTCGCTGATATGCTGGGCAATCTGCACGGCCTCCATTCTCACTGAATGCCCGTGCCAGCGCTACACACAAGCAACACCAAGTCACTCCTCCTTCACCTCACAGTTGCAGGGCTAGTGAAGGGCTTAGGTGACATCACAACATCGTCTGTCTCTCATCACACTTCCTGGGTCAGATGGTGTATGTGTGTGTGTGTGTGTGTGTGTCTCTGTGTGTGTGTGTGTGTGTGTGTGTGTGTGTGTGTGTGTGTGTGTGTGTGTGTGTGTTCTTGTTTATTACTTTTTGAGTGTTTTTCTTAACTTTTTACCTTCTTTTTCTCCATTAATTATCTTTGTGTTGT
>OOFB01005360.1:17238-27773 GCA_900323305.1 Trachyrincus murrayi
TCTGTGTGTATGTGTGTGTGTGTGTGTGTGTGTGTGTGTGTATGTGTGGGTGTGTGTGTGTGTGTGTATAGTGTGTGTGTGTATAGTGTGTGTGTGTGTATAGTGTGTGTGTGTGTGTGTGTGTGTGTGTGTGTGTGTCTCTGTGTGTGTGTGTGTGTGTGTGTGTATATGTGTGTAGGAGGAGGGGGGGGAAATAGAGCAGCGAGGATCTTTTTTTGGGCTAATAATTTGACAGCCGCGGGTGCTTATGTTTCCAGGTCAGTTCTCTAAGGGTGCCTGGAGTCCCACGGTGGCGTTCTATTGCAATTAAGATCGGTGTCACACTCGTCTCTAAATAGCCCACAGCCAGGCTCCTGTGGACCGCTTTCTGATTAGCAGCATCCGCTAGGTCAGCATGGAGGGAGAGAGCGCTCTCGCGTCATTGCCACCACTTCCACTGATCTCTTTCGCAACGGCCGGCGTCGGTCGAGCTGGCAGACGGCCTTTTTAGTTGTAAATGGAACTTTTTAACGTTGTAAATTCCTTCTTTCTCCTTTTTATTAGACGTGTTATGAACTGATGGTGTGCTGCTGTTACACCTCAATTTCCCATCAGGGATGACTGAAATGCCCATCTATCTCCCCATCTAGCTTTAAGTCAATATAAAATTACATGCATACTAGGGGTGTGACTCTTTCGGTATCGCATGATTCGAGTTTGACTCTTGGGGTCACGATTCGATTCAAAACCGATTCTCGATTCAGTACATAGGGGTACTAATTCCAGGCTCTACTCCAGTCCACCGTACGCTAAGAAAGACGGTGTGGCAAATTATGGCATGAAAGCAGAGTAAAGTGTGTATAATATTATGTAGTTTTTGTATTTGAAAAGGTTATATTAACTGAGCAATAACTGAACAAAGGCCCAAAATAACAATAAAAAAATTATAATAAAGAATCGATTGTGAATCGATTCAGAATCACAGAAGATAAGAATCGCGATTCTTACGTGAATCGTTTTTTTTCATATACCCCTAATACATACACATATGCAATGTTCAAAGTGTGCATGAAAGTCAAGTATGTGCACATATTTTGGATATCGAGCATTGTAAAGAACAGCCTGAGATGTACAGGCGCATCATTTAATTACCACCACAAATGACTAGCATCTGGAAAAACAGGACAGCCTAAGATCAACGAATGAAAGGGTGACTCAAAGGATTCCAATGTAAAGCTTCTAAAACCACAGGCTTTTTTTTGCTGTCGTTTTGTGTTTTCAAGCGGTGAATTCCTTCCCGTTGTTTACTTTCTTTGTGACAGCAGCAAGAAAATAAATAAATAAATAAATAAAACACACTCACTCATGCCGTTCTTCAGCGGAGACATGACCTCCATGTTTTCCCTGGGCACCCGGAGCTGGTTGGTGTCAATGTAGTAGGTGGTGCCGCTCTGCTTGTTCTTCTCCCCGTCCGTCTCCATGGGAGTACTGCCATCCTCCCGGTCCAGAGTCACCCCGATCACCGTGGGGAAGTCCGCCTGAACCGGACATGAGGATAGAGGAGCTTGTCAGCATGGCACATGCCTACATAACATGATTAACGCATGTATGTATGTATGTATGTATGTATGTATAGTGGGGGTTTTTCGACAGGGATTGTTGTATGCAGGTTCTGGATTGGCAGGTTCATAATGATATAGCATAGAAAAAAAATATTTCGTAGAAAATAAAGGTTTGATTACAAATTAGCCTGGAGCCATGTGGTTTTGGCATTGGTGTTGAAATGACAAGAAAGTTGCCAGTCTTGAAGTGTAGAGAAGTCTTGCAAATACTGAATGGTTCCAGCCAACTCTCTAATAGCAGACTATTTTATCTGCTTACCAAGCAATTTGACTTTGCTTTGCTTATCATCTCTTGTGATCCACAAATAAAAAGCATGCCTCGTACACCACGCCCCTCCCTCTGTAAACAGGTTTGGGGTCCAACATGCGTCATCGTCACGCAGTTGGATTGGCTCAATTCATGCCTCAACTGTTTAAGTATGCTTTCGTTTACACTTAACATCAACACAACAACATTGTAGTTGCGGATCCACTGTTGTCAGTACTTATAATCTTCTATGTAGTCTAATCAATACCAATAACAGACCAACTTCTTTTGTATGCCCCTGATTGTGACATTCAACCTTCAAAATTGTGGATTGACTCATATTTATGCTGCTGACCAAGTAAACTCCATATAACATTCCATATCAGTCACATGGTGTGCATCACAAAGATGTCACCAAACAAAGCCCAGATATCAGTATCAGGGAAAATACCTATAGGTATAACGTCCGGTACAACTATAGGTAGCGGGGGGAAAAATAAGAAGAAGAAGAAGAAGTTCTTCCTCTGGTTAATGTAAAGCCCTATAAAAATCTGATCCAGAGGCAAAGAGAAATCAAATGCAACTCAAATGCTACTCAATTCATTAGAACTTGATTCATCTGGCTGTTCTCTAGAGTGACAGACCTCATTTCTTGACACCAATGTCCATCCCAAAGGAAAATAAAATAAAGATACACAGTGGAAGAGGAGATATATAGTTAAGCAGGTCAGATCCACTTACCTTGGGACAATCTTCTCCTGCATAGCCAGCTCTCACCGAGTACGAGCCGATGTCGAACACCAAAGCACCCACCTCATCTGCAGACAGGCACAGTTCTTATGAGTTATACACATCAATACTGCAGAACAAATGACTCGCAAGTAGTATGTGAGTGATATGTGCGACCTATCAAAACGAATGACCTGTATATTACCTGAAATAAAATATACTAATAATAATAGTTCAATTATTATTGTTATTAATAAAATACCATTTTTTAAAAAGACTACACTAACTCACTAACCAAGTCACATGAACCATGCATACTGATGCGAGGATTTAGATTGACGTTGCAAGAATGGCAATGAAAATAATACCATAACCACCCACCACTCTATTCAACCATCGTTTAAATTGCATTAGTGTACACACAAGCATTGTAGTTTAGTCTGGTTACATCAAGTCAGTGGTGAGAAACACGGTTTTGTGACTGCAGTGTTCTGGAGTCGTGTTGCAGTACATTGGTACTGCTAAGTTGTATTGCTTGATAAAACATGTTTATTTAGCTGGAGTATCGTGAGTTGCTACAATTATTGTATCCTTGTCTACACGAACCCATTAGTCTAACATATATATATATATATATATATATATATAAACGTGCCTTTGTGTACGATATCTACCAAAACATGATAGGTTGTTGTGAGAGGCAAAAATGCATTAAGGACATGGTTGGTATAATATATGTACACATAATTATCTGAGCGACGCGCATACATGACTGACAGAAAAGCTTGTTAACATGCAGTTAAAAACATGCATAACAGTTAACATCTCACTGACGCTCCTTCGCGTTAGCACTACGGCATTGTTGAACCCCTGCGTTCATTCATTTGCTAGCTAGCTTGTACCCGCTAGCCGACTGCATTGTGATCTAAACTACATTCACACCTTATTTTTGCACGTTTCAAATATTATAATGAATCACGACTGATTTTATATTGTCCGATATATATAGAATTACGTGAAACTAGATCCTATTGCATTGCCTCGACTGTGAAAAGGGCTAGTTTTACTAGCTAACTATATAGCATGCTAGCAAGCATCTTGCAGAGCGAAACAACGTGGCTCCGTTATTTCCTTTTAGTTTCACCGGGGTGAAGTCACTCACCGCCTCCGTACACTCCGCCACTCATCCTCTTATCGGTTCACAATAAAAAAATGTATACACGGTTTCGGTTGATAGTAACGTGGAATCACAACCGCTAAACGGTTAATCACAACAAAAGGTTCATTAGCATGGATCAACCTAACCGGCGCCACAGTGCGTCGTCAGGCAAGCTATCCAATCAAAAACGTCGACGGCATCACTACGGCCGTTTTTTTGTCATGACGTAAAGTCAAGCTTCTGTGAGTGTCACAGCAGAGAACATGCAGCATGGTTTATGACTGCACATCTCCCATTTGTAGGCCTTTTTTTTTTGCGGTTGACAGCCGAAACTACAGGAACAGCATGAATAATAATAGACAATGGTATATGCAGCAGTTGAGAGTATGGATACAGCATATTTAGTATACAAAAACATAGCCAGTAAATGTTCACAGGGAAGAAACACAGGAAAGAAAGAAGTGAAACAAAAACAGCCTACACAAGTGAGACGTTTTAAGCTTTTTTTTTTTAAGCTTAAGTCTATTCTTTATTGAATAGCAACATGATATATTAATTCAGATCCAGCTTTTATTTTGTGATTCTCACTTTGACCTCTGTACATGCCCGCTTTGAAAGTGTCCTTTATAGTATAAGGCATTAGTAGTCAACAATAAAATGGAGTTTAGTAGGCCTACAGTAAAGCCTTGTAATGGAAAACTTCTGCCCTAATGCACCACAAGTGGTTTATAACCCACAAGTATGTGCATTGGGCTTGAACTCTACTGCCTTAACCATACGTACACCACTTGATGGCATATACCTCCATAGGATAACATCATATAATAATGAGAAGGGATAAAATACAGTCTATAGACACTTTGATGGAACAAATGAGGCTTAAACATGCAAAAATAATTTATGTCTATCATAAATACATATTCAACTTGGACCAATGGGATTTGCAATGGGCATGAATAGGTATTATTATTATTATATAAGTGGGTATTGTGTTATTATTGGTAGTTTGTAAAGGAAGCCTTATCAAGAGTATCTTGATTAATAGTAGCTGAGTAGGCCATAATTAATCTGCAAGATTCAACTTGCATTGGCAATACCGGTATTTTTGTCCATTGTGTTTTTATCCCTCTCTCTCTTTTTCTCATGTTCCCAGCTGCTTGCACGTTCTACTATTGCCTAGTTGCTGACCAAAGGGTGTAATGTCTGGCTGCCCCTTCCAGCCTCGTGCTACTTTCCAGGAGGTGTCTGGCCCACCATCCATTGCTGTCTTTGGGTTGTTTTCACCACCACGTGATGCCACACTCTGCTGCCACTCCCACACAAAAAGGGAGAAGAAGAAGATAGATCCTTGGCATTCATCATTGACAGCTTGCAGTGTGTAGGGGAGTAGGAGTGTGTAGGGAACCACGAGGTGCGGCAGGTTTGAGAGGTTGCTTGTGGGCTGATATTGGCCCAGGTTCTGGCAGCACGTTCTCAGGAGCCCCTGGACTGAGGATCTCCTGGGTCCCTCCTACACCGTGGTGGTTTGTGGTTGGCGGTTGGTGTCGGTGCCATGTTTCATCATCAGTGCTTCTTCTTCAGTCCACCTCTACCACCTCCATGTTGTTATATTTACATTAGAAGAAAACAACACAGTGCCCCTTACCATCACAGCCACTGGCAGAATGTATACAGCTCAGAGTTTCTTCACCAAAAGACAATATAGAATGATTTGATCAATTTCACACCAAATAGATAATATAACGATTGATATTAAATATTATTTTCAAGTTGTATTATTAGGATGACGTTGAATCATTTTCGAACCCAACTGAACAACGTAATTTGCACTGTGTAAACAGTGACAATAGTTCATCAGATGGTGACCACAATTCATGGTAGTATAATAAACTATCCTTATCAAGAAGCATCATACATAAACCTACTGTCCCTTTAATATAATTACTCCATCTCTCATCTTTGGTCCACGCCCCCCCACCCCTAACCCCCAAACCCACCCACCCACCCTACCTCGCCCCCACCCCCCCAGCAGTCCTCCCACTCTCTGCATGCATCATGTCTCACTCTCTCACTCCCTCCATCTACGTTCCTCCTGGCAGCATCGCCACCACCACGCTCCAGAGGAAGAACTGAAACCACACGCTCTGTGTGCTGCTCTCTCTCTCCCCCTCTCTCTCGCTCTCTCTCTCTCTCTCGCAGTCCACGCACTTTGGGACATATGCAGAAAACGCCTACTTCCTTCCTACTTCTTTAAACTGGGAAAAGGTAAAGAAAAAACTCCAAACTCTTTTTGAGATTGCCGAGTGTCATGAATGTGAAGTTTCCGGTGTGCGCATACTGATGTGCTTTGTTTTCCATGCATTCCTTCAGCGGCGGTTTCTCACCACCAGAAATAAAGGATAGGATTGTCGTGGGTATACAGAGAAAGGGGACCCTTAAACATATGTATAATGTAGTGCAAATGGCTGCAGTCCAGACCACAATTATTGTTTTGACAGTAGGTAGATTAGTCCTACCACAAGCTATGGAGCATAAAGTACATATGTTTCATGGTTCAAAAGAGGTAATGAAATTCTGCAAAACACATGCTGGTTTCATTGTAAACGACAGGCAGTATGAAGCGTCTTCGATCCAACAGTTTGACAAGCTTGTTTGAAAGGACTGTTTGTATTGGTTGGTTCCAGCCAGGAGGTACTACCCAGGACGTGCTTTGTGTTTGAACCTGTGGTGCGCCAAAATGTCACGGCAAATTAATTGTAGGCTTATGTTAATGAATAAATGATAATCTGGTATCATAGTGTTTCAGCTGTGAGGGCAGGGCATTTAAAAAGGGTGGAATTAGCACACCCGAATGTGATTACTCAAACATGAGCAGCAACAGAAGATATGCTCATCAACACTAAGCTGAAGAAAGTAGTTTTTGGTTTTTTGTATATACCTTGATGATTGAGTCACAACAAAAAAGTTCACATATTACATGTCTCATTCACGTAGATCTTTGCGGTTTCTTGCATCCTTCATTTAGGCAATTCGGTAAGACTCCCCAGGACTGATTCTCACTTCTCTTCTTTCAGAATGTCCAACATGATCTTCCCTAAAAGTAAAATATCAGTCTGACTCATGCCACAGTGTTGACTGTAAAATGTACTTCTATGTTTTCAGCAGTCTTGTAATCTAAAGGCAAACAGCATACACACATGCGTTACATATATTTAAATCACTACATACATTAGTATATATTTTCCTGACATGATTGACTTCATGCTGCTAAATTGCACTTCTCACTTTCCCAATGCAATTCATGTGTGCATTTGTCCCAGCCCCATTAAATATATATTTCCCAGAGAGCAACAAAACCAGAATAACTAAGGTGCGATAATCACACAATTTTAAAAAGCCATGTTGTTTGTTTGTAGATACAGTATTTAGTACAGTATTCAGAAGACAGAGAATCCTTCAATCAGTGTAACGCCTCTCCAGAGTGTGACACAACAGAGGAAGTGCTATCGCAGAGAAGATGAGGGTACTTGAGCAAGCTGCCACTATGCAAGTCTCTCATAGAGGTTGTTGTTGTAACATATGAGTTATGTTGTTGTAACATGGTGCGAACCAGTGATTTGGGAGAGATCTTTTGTTCGAGTGCTTTTGTATTTTGGCGTGACCTATTTCCACAGAAGTGACCTGTTTCTTGCACGTCATCTCCTGCACTTATTACACAGTGATTTGCAGTGTGAGTACCGTGTATTATTAAATATGTTGTGAGTCCATCGACAAAACATTTGTGCCAACAATGCGTTTAGTGTTATACTATTTCATATGTGAAATACGCCACAGTGGTTGTTATCAGCAGATAAGTAATAGGAACCAAACATCCTAAAACAAATACTTTCTAAAGGACCAATTCAGACCAGTGCCAGTCACAAAAGGAAAACTCTTAATCCATTAACGTCTATTTCCCTGACGATAGAAAGAGAGAAAGAGTGGGAGAGTGAGAGAGCGGTGGTGGCAGGCCGAGCAAGAAGCGCATATTTTCTGTCACTTTAGCACTCTTCAAGAGGGTCCTTTTTTCAATGATCCATTATGCATAGCAGCTCTGGCTCTCCCTGCCATTTCTCCTACCTTCTTGACGTCAGTTGCCATTTGTGAGGGTTGCCCCGGTAACGGCCAGCCTCCCCTGGAGATATGTCTGGTGGATAAGGCGGCCCTGATAAAGCCTTTTAAGGTCCTACTGTCGCTGCATCTTTTAATTGCCTTTGATGCAAAAGTAGTATTACATGGAGGTCGTAGGGGCGGGGTGGAGGGGGGGAGGCGTTGCCCACAAGATGGCGGATATTTGGGAACGTGGGGTTCGAGTTGGCAGAGAAGCTTTTAAAAATTAAGGTTGCATTATCTTCGTGATTTGCAATTATAATCTGAATCACAACTTTTATTTAAGGTCATTCAATGGAGTGGGAAATATTAGGCATATATTTGTACAATATGTTGTCCTCTACATGGAAGATATACATCTGCTTAATTATATGTTATTATATGGAATACATATGATGATAGAGATGTCTCATAACAGTGCCCATATTGTAGTTCACAGAAAATAGGCCAATGTTAAGATCTATTTAAATATTACTCATGAAAAACACCCAATTACAAGACCATTTAGATGAATAATATGAGACGCAAACAAGTGTTTGTGTTAGATCATTTAACCATGGAAAAAACATACAGAAACATATTAACCACTGAGCGTTGCCATCCTGATCTGTTACTACATCCTGATCTGTTACTCACTGAGTTTGCATGCAAAAAAAAAAACGATGTCATGGCTATCAACAGATACCTGCTCTAAAACCCTGCCACGCTATTTATAGCACTAGCAGCATATGTGTTTTTTCAGACACCAGGCTATTGATGTTCTATTTTTACTGTGTTAATTTGCTCCCTCCCTCACTTTTTGGTTGCCAAGCAATGGGCTAAGGGACCTGATTGGCCGAGTATGTGCTCTTGGACACCTTTACCACGATGCTGCTTAGCTGGCTGCTGAATTCACTTTCTGTTGGCTCACTAGATAGTTGTACTGAGTGGAGATATATTAAATCTAAATTGTATTTTATGTATTTTATATTATTTTATATTTCATATTAATGAAAAAAAAATTCTTTTAGGACACTTCTTGACAGCAAAGTATTTGATTTAAGAGAACATGATCATGGGAAGACACAGGCAGCAAATTACCAAGCATCTTCAGAGAGACAATGGGTGCACATGATTCTTATTGGGGAACTTTCACACCGTGGGCAGTAACAACAAAGGCTATAAAAGGTGAGGGGAGTGACCATCGTGGAGAGTTAAGGATTGGCCATGGCTGAAGCCAGCCATGGTGGGAGAGGCCAAGTTAATTTGCCATACACTATGGGGGGAAGTGGACATGTCTGCAAGGATGCAAGATAACTAAAGGAATCTACACAATAAAGAAGTCAGGAGATTGGCATGGCCTCAGTATCAGACTTCGTGGTTGCAGTGGCAATGTGAATGATAACTAACTTAACACCTTTCAATTGGGGAGAGGAGGAAGGGAGACGTTATACAAAGGCTTATTTAATTAGGTATATGGTATAGAAGCTTATATGTTTTATGTGGTGTGTAGTTCATATTTTCCATGTTTTACGTGTATGCCTTTCTATCATACCCTATGTTTCTGCTTATTTAGGCAGTTTGAAAGGAAAATCTGGAAAGCTGGTAGAATAGTCTACAGGATGAGTGTAGCATGAGTTATATACAGTCATAGTTGCATAGTATAATACTTCACTTTAACTAGAAGGGAAAATCTACTATTAAACATTTAGGATTGGAGTGTTGATCATGTGGTTAAAACATCCCAAATTGGCTGTTTTCCAGTACACAGAAATCTAATATCTAGGGATTGGATATTAATGCTGAAAAACGAACCATAAAACATTTCTCTGTGTCAGTTTAATCCTAATCCTCATGATACATTTAGGAGGAAATGAGATTACGGAGATTAAACTACTGCTGTGTGTGAATTCAATTATCCCTAATCTGACCCCATGCCATTTGAAAGGGAAACCGAGGTCTGAATAACTTTCATCTTTCATTGATTATGGCTCATGCAGAGATATGGAGAAGCTTATCCCACTGCCTTTCATAGGCCCCATTAAACATTTAGTCTGTCCTAATGGTGAATAGGCCAACTAGATTTAGTTCTGGCTAACCAACCTATTTTTGGTAAAATGTGTTGCAATATCACTATAGTGTTATATGTACTTATGTACATATGTTGTTATTACACATACCATTTATATTTTTTTAAATTATTATTTTAGTTTGTGTTTTGATTTTAGCATTTTAGCAATTAATTAACATTAGTCAGTTAATTCATTTTGGGATTTATTTTAAAAATCCATGAAAAATGTGAGTCAGTGTAATATCTCTTGAGGTGGAAACACATGGTAAAAAAAAACACAAGTTCAATGTGGCAGATGTTATAAACATGCACGCTACTCCATCCATCACGTTTCACTACTATAGTCATATAACACTAGCCTATATAATGCATGTCTGGCTATGTGAGGGGAAATGCATTATGCATTGCTTATAAACAATTGAGGATTAAAAGTTAAAAACCATAGGTGAAGATTATTTCAATTTCTACTACAAGGGGGGGATTCCAGGGGGATTCATAGATTTGGTTTGTTTCCTGTATCCCATTCTGTCCCTTTTCTTTCTGTTGAGGGGGCTGCCAGGCAATACCACTTTCGCTTGGGTGACACGACCAATTTTGTCA
>OOFB01005364.1:9990-21164 GCA_900323305.1 Trachyrincus murrayi
TGACCCCCGTCGTATGGAAAAATGCAGTAAAGACACACACACACGCACACACAGAGACATAGAGACACACACACACACACACACACACACACACACACACACACATAGATGACCGACCATCAGCACTCCGAGGCACGAAAAAAAACAGTTTGCTCTCCTGTCTTCAGCGGTGCTGTCCACTTGTCACGTTGTTACTGATTACGTTGGCGGAGGTTGTATCAACACTGTTAACATGGGGAGCCTTTAGTCATCCCCAGCAGTTGAAAAACTCTTGATGATTTTCAGGAAAAAGAAAAGGGATGTCAGATTGTAAGATTTTGTTCTGTTTCTTTTGTGCGTTTTTTTTTCCATACGTTTGGGGATACAAGTTATGAGATGTTCATCAGAACATTAAGAAACATCTAATTTCCGATTACGTACTATTTGCAAATATCTCCGCTTCTTCATTTGACGCTTTGTTAACATTCGAATCTATCGCTGTGTTTCACAACCTCTGACTTTTATGGTTTCGTTTTTTTCTTTTCTTTTCTTCGTTTTGTTTTAAAGATGCACTCGTGTCACAGTTTACGGTTTGTTTCGTGAAATGACTCATCTTTAAAAAGCTGTAACTTCTGGTGTTAAACTGCCCCTTCAAAGTGTTGTAACCTCCAATCCCGGTTCAGATGCATGGACTCGGTTTTCTGGATGTCTGTCACGGGAAGACCTAGAATACAGTTACAGCTGCGCCTCTATGCCACCATACTCCCCTCCTCAGCAGCTATAATGTAAATCAGAAAGAACCAATAGGTAACCAATATGGGTTTTAATGGTATTGACTGCCGTGAGTCTCATGTGAACCCCGTGTCTGCCCTGTATCTCCACTACTGGGATAGACTGGAACGTTTGTTAGACTTCCTAATAACAGTGCTGTGATTTACTGCCTTTGAGTGCCTGCAGTATATACAACACCTCCGTAGTTCCAACAGTTGTTGCTAAGGCATGACACTGCAGTACTATACGAACGGGTGGTGGGGGGGGGGGGTGTTAACCAGCCAACTTCTCCTGTGCTGAAGCATCACAATATAAGACACACAACAAACGAACACAGTAGGGCTTTTAGAGGTGCAACCCAAGGTGCTCGGCAGGCTCCTTATGTAGGAGCAAAAAACCGCAAGGGCATTTCTAGAGGCTCTTCCACTGAAGACAGTACTCAACATTGACTGTGTTGGTAATATGATGTATTGGTGTTTTTTTTGGCGGTCTCTTTCAGTGAAGCTGCACCACCCATGGAACCGCAATGGACTCATGCATTATTTATTATGTATATTTATTTTATACTCAAAGGTGCAAAGAAGGGTTATTTTGGATATTTATAACCCTAATTCCTTGAGAGTTTTTTTTTTTGCTCCATTCTCTGGCCAACGATATGTGAATGTGTAATGTTTATTCTTGTGTTTGTGTGGAAGAAGTAGCAGCATGCTGAAGACAGGAGAACCATTGAGAACAATGATCTACTATAGCTACCATGTGATGAAAACGCACAATAAATTGGTCCTTGAATGTAATGCTAGTGAGTGTTGTTTTTGTGGCTGTTTTGGAGTGGTTTGCGGGGGGGGGGGGGGGGTTGTTTTTGTGGTTAAATTGTCAAAGTGTGTGCCCACTTTCCCTTTTTAAAGTGTTCATCCTAAAGCTTGTATATTATAGTGTTCTGAAACTGCAAAGTCCAGAGTTTCCCGCAGACAGGAAGTATGTAGTATCAAGTGTACTCAAAACAAACGCCTATCTGCAAGGACACTCACGCAGAGTCCTCCATCGTGGCTGACAAGAGTGGCCTGAGAACATAACTGGTAGTGCAGTAGAGGAGCGGTTTCCCAGAGTCCTCAGCTGCCGCAGAAATTAAATGAGAGCCATCCTTGTCATTATTAGGATTATACCACTCAGGCCCTATTAGGAAGTGACACGCGGGTTCCTTGTTCCACAGTTGACTTCCTTATTCTGTATTTCACACGCCTTTCGGATACATGTAGCGGTAATGTAGATGACCTTATCGAGGACCGCTAACAAGTGTATTCAAGTGTTTGTTCTCAGAGCTGCGGGAGAGTTTAATGCACCGTACATACACATGTGAATCCCTCCTTCGCTGCTATGCTAATGCTGTAATAGTGCCCTGCAGTGAGGTTAATGGAGATCTACGATGGCTACGTCTGTTGGCGGCATTAACAACCGCTGAAACTTTGTTCTTTACTCTAAGCTAGGAGATGACAGGAGACATTTGTAACCATTATTTACAACAATAGTAGTCTCTCGATGTCTATCTATTGGTCATAGCTTTTTAGAAAAGTAGCCTCAAGAAGTGATTCTTTCTGTCTCATCTCATCCGCTCCCTTCCCTGCCTTCCTGTAAACACCTAACCATTACTTTTAGTCTGAGTTACACACACTTGGGCTTCACTCCTAGTAGAGAGATGCGTTTATTAAAGTTTCCTGACTAAATAAGGGAGTTTTATGCAGTGATTGAACATGCACTTGTGTGTATCTCTTACACAATAAAGATGTGCAACCTTTTAACTCGAGATCACTTTAAACAGTTGTTGTTTTGTAATTCAGAGGCAGCAAGTTGTAGAAGTTTCCTTTTCTCAATGAAGAAACGTACTTGGTTTCTCACAGCATATCAACAAGAGAAATAAAAAAAAAAAAATTTGGCCACGATACGCATACACATGCTATGCTCAAGACCAATTCCACATTAAAGTCTTGATAGGGTTGGTGATTAGGGCCAAAATAACTGACTTTAAGGCCAAACAAAGCAGTAAAACTATGTTTGCCAGAGATTTTTTTACCATTTCTTTGCAGTAGACCAGTGAGATAATTAACATTTTCTAAAAATACACATATCCAATTTCTCATCATGCTATGTGCAATAGATAATAATCACACCGCATATAAGACAAACTAGACGGATGAGAAAAACGTGTGAGATGGTGTAGGGTGTTGTGGACCTTCATCCCTCTTCCCTCTGCATGTTAAACATCCCTTTGGTCCACGGTGTTCTTCGCGCCCCCCCCCCCCCCCCCGCGGGCCTATTTTAGCTCAGAAATGTTGTCACATTGAGATGCCTGTTTGATATCACTATGATGGACCAGAATGCCAGCCATGCCCCTCCTGTTCTTTTGACACACTTCCACTGGATCAAACATCGGTGAGGACAAAGCGTGTGCCTCCGGGAGAGAGCAGCTAAGCGTGACTGATCCATATCAAGTAGCAGGGTTAGCTAATAATTTTATGTAAAACGTGCCCCGTGTGAAATAAATGAGATGAATACACTGACTATAGAGGTCTAAGTGTAGTAACACTATCATTTCACTTTGGAGGGATTTCTTGGTATATTGTTTAGTTTTTTGTCTAAAAAATCCACTGCTGAATTACAAATAGTGTTGTAGCATTACCTCATGCCAGACCAAAATGGGCTTGCATAACCTTTGCATGTCTTCTGCTCACCGAAGAGGCTGTACACCAAAAAAAAAAACGATACCCTATTATGTCTATGTGGGCATGTATTATATATTATGTCTGTCTGGGGCAGATAAACAAGGCTTAGCCTGGAGCCTCTAAAGTAGGTCTCTGTTGGTGGTGTCAGTAACACCCTGGGTATTAACCACTCTGAGACCCTCCATTTTTTACACTGCTGTATCAAACCAGAACAGACCTTTACTTGGCTCTCACGATTTGAGCCGAGGAGTATGATTATACAAATGCATACCTACATGCAAACCTAGCCTGATAACCATCGTGAATTCCTATTTCGTTTTTACTTCATAATTCAATTCCTGAATCGCAGAACATTTTTAATTCTGGGATATTTGAGGTCCAAACCATTGCCCCAAATTTAGACTTTTATTACATAACCTAAATTCATCAGTCCAATGATGCTCAGTGGGGACCATTTGGCTCAGGGATGAATATAATGTCGCTTTCTTATACACTATTGTTTGCAATTCGTTTTTTGGCTTGTAAAACATTTCATACTTGATTGATGTTTTGCTTCCCATTTCCTTTATTTATATCTGAAACCATTGGAGAATATCGACTTTCATTTTACCATATGTACTGTATCTGACTGCCTTAATGAGGGTCAGTTAAAACAATTGTGTTCTCTATTTTCAATGTGCTGGGTCTTTACTTGGTTACAGGAAGTACTTTGACCTTCATGGGCTAGCTATAGCTGGAGGCTATCTGCATTACATAAAGAAAACTCTCTATTGCAGAATATTGCATCTATATCTTATCGTGACATGACAACATCCCATAGCAGCTTTAGTATGATCGATCTAGCGATAAATAAAAGACATTAAGAAGCATACATTTGGGAGTATGTACAATAACAATAGTGACTGATACTGCGCATAGTGGATATTATAAACATAATTTCATTAAGTCATGTTATGTGAAATATTTGTTTCACATAATAAATACGGGTATGTGTCCGTATTTCAGCTACAGACACAGTATGTCCATTGTCTCGGTGTGTAAGATTTGTCAGTTTGCTTACTCTGACCTGAATCATGCCTTTTGGAAACTCATGGTATTTGTCTTAAAGTAAGTCCCAAAAGGTGTATCTCAAAACTTTCAAAGTGATAAAATGAACTCAATACAGTATAATAAGGTACACAATAGTATAATGCAACACCAAAACTACCTCAACAAAAATGCTTACCTCAAACGAGGATAGAATACAGCAATGTAAATAATGTCTGTAGAAAGGGCAATATAGTTACAGAAAAACACGAAAGGAGCACACATTAATCAACTGGGTCCTTTTCCAGTTTGTCTTCAATCAAATAAACCATTTGTGGTCTTAGAAGTCTTTTCTTCAGAAAGTAATTCTCAATGTTTAAATATCAGAGGTATTGAATGAAGAGAAGTGGATCGCTAAGAGGAAAACTCGCCGGTCATCGATTTATAGGCAACCATCCGCACTTTCATTGAAGGATTGTGATTGGTCCATCTCGCCCTCTCAGGTCAAGTCCGACCAATCGGGTCTCTTGTGAGGCTTGCATGTGTGTACGTCCACCGTGTCCTCGCAGTCCTGGCACTCCACAGCGCAGCACCACTTGAATTTGCACTCGCACTTTGTGACGCGTTGGACACGCATGGTGTCGTAGCCACGGCCGCAACACATGACTTCACAGCTGTCTGGGCCTCTGGACGACTTGTCGCACACGCGACCCGCTGTGCCCAAGGAACCTGTTGTAGGGGGAAAAACACATGGGAGTCCTTTAGCTTCTCCCCTATCAACGGTGATGATGGAACGATTTACTGCTCGGTCCATTCGGCAAAATGCAAGAAGTACAACAAACAAGGCCTTCCGTCCCCGATGCAGGTATTTTACGATGGTGTTTCAAAGTGAAATAGTGCATTTACTGTTGTGTTTGTGTTCAAAATAGAAAGTTTATATTCCTTTAGTCAAAGTTTAATCATCATAGGGATAAGCCATTGGGCAAAATGTGCTTGTGGCAGTCGACCCTACCACACGCCACCTAATGCCGGGTTCACACTACACGATTTTAGCCCGATTTTCCAGTCACCGACAAAAGCCCCAAATCGGAAGCAAATCGGAGCACGCTCCCGTGAACGATGATCGTGTCGTGTGAACTGTTCAACGACGCGATCTGAGAGAGACTTGCCGATTCGTTGCAGAGGCCCGAGAGATATCTAGCAGGTTCACTATCTGGACCTGTCGGGGAGTCCAAATCCTGTAGTGTGAAAGGTGTTGCGACCGGCAATGACAGCAGCGACGACCAAAGCCAATGAGAGCGCTAGACATGGGCGAAAGGAAAACAAGGGGGAGGAGTCGTAATTTTCAGTTAAAATTATGTATTTACCTCCAACTCTCTCTGCAGAACAGACAATCCTTGCTGCGCGCATCTCCCCAAATATTCTAGCCACCATATTTTATTCACAACTTGGATCGCTAGCTTCTTGCAGACATACATTTTTGGAAGCCTCACTTCTCGCGTGTTTTTCGGGACCAGGGATTCCTCCTTGTGAAACATTTTGTAATGTCATGTAGTGTAAACCCACAACGACTTCAAGACACCCGATTACAAGACAGAGAGTCGTGTGTGTGTCATGTGTGCAGCACAGCGATCTGACGACTTTGAAAGTCGTGTAGTGTGTGTAGGCGGCCTAAGTGGCTTTGCTGGGCTCCTCCGACACATAGACACAGGTGGATGTTTGTACAAACCAGTTTATTGGAGAATTGGCCAGATGTTACAGCCAGAGCATGTGTTCATTGCGGACATGTCCAAGCTCTCCCCTGAGTGTGTGTGGTGATGGCTGATTTATCCTGTGTGTCTTGATTACCCCAATGTCCCACAGGTGTGCAGCCTCACCCAGCCCCAGAGTCCAACCAGTCTGACTATTTTGACTTCTTTCTAACCCATCACCCAGATTTGTATATTTACAAATGCTCATATAACGGCAAGACAAAGTGTTCAAACTTCAATCACTCAAAATAGTTCCCCAAACTCACTTTCTCGTCAACTCTTGTCGACACGTTGATGCCTAGCTAAGGTGAGAGACTGACCGCACCCAAAGTCATCAAGGACATCAAACAAAGTCATCAGTCCCACCCCAAACGTAGAGAGCAGTGCATGTTAATAAGCACGCTGAAGATCTAGCCTAAGATAATATGTCCTGTCTAACAACCAGGCGATCCCTGATGAGAAGCAAAGCTTGTGAAGGCAGATAGTCCCCCTTGGGTGTTATGACGAGAGAGCTCAATTGTGACCAAAGGAAGGGTTTCAAAAATAGGCCTGCATGTATCCTTAGGGTGTGAATTCCAATACAATGGAGATTACTGGCTAACAGGGTCATACGCCCATTTTAAGGTCACCTCTGTAGATTTGGACAGGGAAGGGGTGGGGGGGGGAACGAAACTATCTTTCAAGTGAGATCTTTCGTCGGACATCACTTGGTCAATCTGCCACTCAACTAGCTAAAAAGCAAAGGATCACAATACGTTAATTTAATGTTTTTGTAGAGGATCTGATAACTAGTTAATTAGTAGCAGTTTATTAATCTCCTCCATGTTCTCTATAAGGAGTTGGACAAGACGCTGAGACAAAGCTGTCCAAGGTAAAACAAACAGAGAGAAAATTAAAGAGGTCAAATAATTGAACTTTAAGCTGTGGAGGAATGCAGCCTTCAGCAAACACGTCTGTGATTATCATAGATTTTGTGAAACTGACACAGGGCTGTAGCAATTCATCTCATCGCTTCTCGTTAATGGTGAGAAGCCTCATACTTTACATTTTATTTTTAATGAATCAATATCATATGGCAGATGTTTTCCTGGGAAAGTCAGTGAAATATAACAACTGGAGGGCATTACAGGGTGGATAGTAATGTTTGTGGCTTTATTAGAGTTCCAAGCTGGAGTTGAGGTTGGTGCTGAATGGAGATTGTTAGATAAAGAACAGGTTACCCTGGGAAGCTGTCAAGCTGAACTTGAACTGAAGTGAACACGAAGCCCAGAAAATAACTCTTAATTTGATTTGGATGCAGAGATGAGATACGATTTTTCTTCAAATACTAATCCTTTGTAGTCGCACACCTCTCCACGGTATGTTCTCCAAGGTGTAGGTATCCTAAAGCTGAATTTATAGTCGCGCACGGCCACGGCATTTATAGTTGCCGTTTTGCCGCAACGATGCCGTTGGACGGCAGTTTGCACACTCTGCTCCCGGAGCGTCACATTTTCAGAGGTGTGCGACGAATCGCGGAACGAACCCTGGCGAGGGCCGCGATTATGTCATTTTTGGTTCACGCCGGTTTAGCACAGTTCACGTGCGGCGACTATAAATTAGCCTTAATACTGCTTTGTGATTGGAGCAACAGTCAATCAAAACACACTCATACAAGTTTGCAACAAAACTCTAACCCCACCTGCTGTGCGGTCCATGAGGCAGTAGTCGGGGGAGTTCTCCACGTACACCAACTCGTTCTTGGTGCTTCCCTTGAAGTCCTTGTCGGCCACGGTGAAGCCTGTTCCGTCCTGGTTCATGGTCACCTCGATGGCCGTGTTGTATTTCCTGCGCAGGTAGTCTCCGGTGCGCCTGAAGTCGGACATGGCCAGCCAGCAGGTCCTCACGGCACAGGAGCCACTCACCCCGTGACACTTGCACTCCAGCTTCATGAAGCGCTTCACCGCCTGAAGCAAAGGTCAAAGGTGACGCGGGGTTAAACCAATGATGCTGCCCCCTGTGGCATGCTGTCTGTAGGATCTTCTTGGCTTGCCAAATGGTAAGCCAATATGCACTTTTGGATATAAATTATTTGATGAAGGAAACGGCAGACATAATGTGGTGCAGAGTACGTGTGCAACCAATAAGCCCCTACTTGTTAACAACTGTGTTCCACTGGTGTGAGGCTTGCTTTCATCTTGTAGTGATTATGGAGTATTCAATGCCATGAAAACATCAGCCACAAGACAAAAAGCATGTGAACAAGGGTGTTACCACTCAAGTGTGAGCATGAAAGAAGACCCGCCTCACAACCTCTCATGGCCACCACATTCCATTAAACGGTAACAAAAACACACTCCACCCACTAAAGACTAATACAACAAAAATAATAACAATGAGCCCATCGCATGTAGGCCAAACCCATAGAACTCCTATTCGCCAAACCGGGCCGTAACCTTGCTGTCCATTCAATCAGGAAATTCCATGTAATAGAAACTTCCATTCCTATCCAAATACAGAAAACACTACCTCAAAAAGCCTTTAATGCAAGAGTTGGTAGCAGAGAATGTTTTTAAACTCGCCGCCATCGGTCGGTGCTGCACGCTGAAAGAGGATGCTTTGTTACTCTTCAAACCAATGTTTCCATGTGGGATCAATGATTTGTAAATCCAATGATTTGTAGCCACAGGCAGACTTACTTTACCAGCGTGGCTCAATCAATGTGCATATGTTCACTAGGACATTGATATTACTGACAGAAGGTGATGATAGGGTTAAAACAATGCACAGGGAAGCAGACGCACACGTAACTATGTAAGTATGTTGGGATGGCAAGGATTCCCAGACCTAATAATGGGGTAATGGGGGTCACAGGGCAAGAAAAAGGTTGTGAACCCCCCGCTGCTTCTCACCATGCGTCCACAGCGGTTGTTGTGCAGGTTCATGAGCGCCCGGGCGTCCTTCACCATCCTCTCCCGGGCGTCCACGAAGTCCTTGGCGAACTTGATGCCGTAGTTGATGTTGTCGCTGCAGCCGCCCCAGTCGAAGTCTCCCTTCTCATCGCCGGCTCTGCCTCGCTTCTGGCTATCGCAGCCGCAGATCTTCAGCTCGCCTTGACTGCAGGCCTTGGTGATGGCGTACGCCACACCGGCCGAGGAGATGGCATACACGAACGCCGCCTCCTGGCTGCCTGCACGGACGGAGAACGGAAAAGAAACACTGTTCTGTGAAGTCTAAATGATAAAAGGAGTATCGCGTTTTTGCCTTGAAACTTTGTTGAACTGTAATCGCTGACGGCTCGGTCCTCATCTGGCACGTTCACACATTTGCAACGTGATCTTTCCATTAAACAACAAAAGATACATTTAAATGTTTATCACACTTCAATACTCCATACATGCTATCAGACTGTTGGCATGGTATTGTTGCATACTGCGGCCTTGTTGCTTTTACCAGTTCAAAAAACAGCGCATTGGGTTCAAGAAATGCTCCATATAAATTGTATTCATTATTATTATTATTATTGTCTGATCAATGGAGCACCACTCTTTAAAGCAGTGAAATCTCCTCTATCCTTCTAGTGGTGGGAGCATAGAAAACGAGTCCCTGCGCAGTGGATGGACAGACAGAAGTAACGTCGTGTCAAACCGGTAACCTCCGCGTTCGGCCTCTGCTCACGTCCACCTTGTCCTGACCCACACAGACGGCAGCCTTCTCAGACGCACTGCTGTGTTTTCATATCGAGAGGAGAGAGGAGGCCATTTTTTTTCTCTTTTGGAGGGGGTAATGGGGTGATTCTGAGTGGAGGAGGGAGCGAGAGAGGGAGTGTGTGTGTGTGTGTGTGTGTGTGTGTGTGTGTGGGGGGGGGTTATTTGGTCTGGCTTTCCCACCCGACCTCGGTGCTCCTCGGTCCTGCTCACGCAATGGAGCAGAACACGCGATATGTCAGGGAGTGAGGCTTTGTCTGGCTGTCTGGCCAGAAACATCTACCCAAATATTTACATCTCCTATTACTGTTTATACATCATCCGTGTGGATCTCTCGATCTGCTACTTGTTTTCGGAGAACATCCACTTTCCCAATCTTCCCTTCTTGTTCCCGGGAAGGTGAAACCACGGCGCTCTTCTCTGCTGTCACGTCTTCTTTCCCAGCCGGTGCTCTGGGGCCACTGAGGGTTCGCTGAAATCGATGAGACGCCGGCGTGAACTCTGAGGTTAATCACCTCACACTCTGGAGTCCCTCTCTCTAGAAGGCTGAAGCCAGAAGTCACTCATGCACTCATGCCTGAGCGTGTTGGGAGGTATTCATACAATGCATTGCATGAGCAGATGCAATTGAAATTCTATCGTTTTATTGCAAAAGTTGCAATGTGTTTTATCTATATATTGGCACTGGCCCACCAAAGACGGTCGACTCTTTGAATATGTATTTCATGGCATGCAGGCCTATCATGCAGTTTTACACACACACACACACATACACACACACACACACACACACACACAATGGCATGCATGTACGCATGCATGGACTCACTTCGCAGCATGACTCGGCCGAACACGGTGTGGTCACGCTCCAGGGTGCTGCAGTTCCACCGGTGCTGTCTGAACTGGTGCTGGCACTCCCTAATCCACTCCTTGGCTCCGTCGCCGATGGACTGCATCAGGTCCGGGTGGCGCTGGCACAGCTGCCGCTGCTTGTTGACCAGACCTGGAATGTTGTCGCAGATCACCCTGGCACCCAGCGCTCCGATGTACCTGCAGCATGTCCCGGCGGCCGTTAGCATCCCATCAACGCAGGACCACACACACACACCCACACACACACACACACACACACACACCACTGAATAAATAAACCACTGGCAGCAGTGAGTACATTTTTAAAATGCTGAATGTCTGACAAAGGACGGACGTCATTGTCCGGTTGCTTTCTAATGACGTCCTTTCTA
>OOFB01005366.1:0-14485 GCA_900323305.1 Trachyrincus murrayi
TTCCACTCTCCATTTGAAAACAAACTGAATCCATTGATACTGAACTTTTAAGTTCTGCATCCTCGGGGGCATCCGAGTGCCAAAACCTGCCTTACCACACCAAAAAAAGTACAGATGAAAATCTGAACTACGCTGCATCCAGATGTCATCAGTGCCACCAGGTTAACACAGCTGCATACTGCGTAATGCCTACAGCGCAGACACTGACGTAGTGGTATAGCTTTAGTGACACTAAGGGCAGCAGTTATTAGGGGACTGATTCAGTCACAACACATATTCCTAGCTTTCCTGTTTCCTAAGCCAGAACCAGTTTGTTGTTTGACTAGAGGTGACTGTGTTAGTTCTGTGAGCTAGTGAGGCGAGTTAATTAATTAACTCATGGCCAGGCCAGGCAAGATGATTCAGTAAGATCCTGTTTTGCTGAATCACTTTCTCATGCAAGGATATTAGAAGAGCAAAGCAAACATTACTACTAAGGATTTTATGGACAATGTTATTGTGTATAACACTAAAGCAACCAAAATAGAATATTATTGAATATATATATAAATCTATATGTAGTTATACTAATAAAACGATGTGATCCTTTTTTTGTGATCATTATGTATATAAACATTATGTTTATGCATTTCAAATAACAGAATAGTCCATATGCTATTTGTACAAAGTCAAAACAGCCGATGATACAAAAAAAATGTTCATATAAACACACAAACATCACTTGGGACCCGAAAGCTCAACAACACTGCACCGGGGAAAAGAACTTGAAGCAAAAATGAAGCAAGAAGAAAGATTGAAGTGAACATGAACTGTGAACCTTTTTAACAAGTGCCCATATGAACACCCAGCACCACCACCTGTGTCCCTCTTGTCTCCTGTAGCCCAGGCCCTGGAGCGCATGATGAGTCCTACCGGGCCCAGCCCCAACCCTAACGTTCCCTCTGAGTACTGCAGCACCATTCCTCCCCTACAACAAGCCCGGGCCGCAGGCACCCTCAACTCCCCCCCTCCCACCGTCATGGTGCCCGTGTCCGTTCTCAAACACCCCAGCAATGACGGTAACCAATGTCCTGTTCATTCGGTGTAGTTTGTTTTGGTCGTAGCTGTTATGTCTGGTTGTTACCCATACATTCGGTTCAGTTTGTTTCGGTTGTAGCCGTATGTCCGGGGCTCTGGGCGTACTTAATCTATTCGGTGTTGTTCCTTTTGATTGTAGCTGGATCGCTGTTGGTCGTACCTGTTCATCCGGTCTGGTTTGTTTTGGTTGTAGCTGTATGTCTGGTCGCACCTGTTCATTGGCCCCGTTTCCGCCAAAAGTTCCCGGAACTTTTAGTCCCAGGAACTACTTTTCAAGGAACTAAAATGTCTGCGTTTCCACAGCGGTCCGCTGACGTATGAGAAGGCGACAGGCTGTTTTTACGTGTCATTTTTGCTCGCGACTATGGGTGTTGTCGCGGTTACCGGTGGTGTTGGATGCCCCACCGGTGGGATGTTATTCACACCGGCCTGTACGGGTTCTGTGTCTTGAGCCAGTTGCGCTGGTGCATGGATGTCTGTGATGTGCTCGGTGCATTGGATGGCGATTAATAAATAGACAGACGCAATTAGAAATATTTAACATTTTATCAGAATATATACCATTATATGAATTCGTTTATTACATTGTGGGTACGGCTGGCCCCAAATTTTCGAATAACCAAGTTATCCATCGTTAGTTTTGTATTCGGATATTAGAACACTATTCCAATGACACGTGAATAGCACTAGTCCCGCTGTTGCACACACGTTCAAACCACCTTACCTGTAGGCTACTCTCACATGGAAGCCGTGTTTCTTCAGAAACTTTTAGGCTGAAATGTTCAGCGCTGCAAGCCCCACCCCCAAAGTCTCTGTACTTTTGGAAAGTACTAAGTTGTAGCTGTATTGTGGTAGTACCTATTTATTCAGTCTGGTTTGTTTTGGTAGTACCTATTCATTCAGTCTGGTTTGTTTTGGTTGGTTCAGTTTTCAGATTGTACTTCATTAATCCTGAGCGAAATTGCACAATTGCTCTGCTCAAGATAAAAAAAAATGATTATACAAAATATCAGCGAAATATAACAAGTACAAAATACAAACACAAAAATACAGTAAGGCAATACAATTAAAAAATGTGAAATTCAGAAAAATATGCATAGATACCCAAAACTGTACATGGAATATACCTACGGTAACTATAGTGGGCAGAGTATGATACGACCGCACTGTGCTTGTGCCTGACCACAGGTTGTCCACGGGAGCAGAAGCGCGTGTGGTTTGCGGATGGCATCTTGCCCAATGGGGAGGTGGCAGACACCACCAGGCTGGCGGTGACGGGCCGCAGGAGCCCCCAGGAGAGCAGCCCAGTCACCCCTGACCCTCCCACAGTAAGTCTCTCTCTCGCTCTCTCTCTCTCTCCCCCCCCCCACCCAGGCTCTGGTGGTCCCTCTATCCACACACACATCCACATACCATGTCTGTTCTCGGGACAGGAACGCTCTAATCATTTTCCTTTGACCGTTACATTTCCCCAAAAAATAAACGTAATGAAATAAACAAAAATAAAAGCTTCATTTAATTCTGTTGTTGTACAGATTGTTGAATTGACCAAAGGATAAGTCAGACTTGTGCTGAAAAAAAATATTCCAAGCTTTTGTCGTATAGTGGAAAACAACTTATAACTTCACTATAAAGTCAAAATCAAATTTTTTTGAAAAATAGCACAAATGTCCCTGGACTCCAGAGGGTTAAAACTCCCTTCTCTCTCCAGCTCGGCCCGGTCGGCTCAGACGTCCGGCCCAGAGGAGGAGGAGGAGGAGGGGGAGGGTCTGCTCCGGAGACCCCTGCGGCCCCTGAGGTGGTGCGTCCGCCGGTGTCGGGACCCTGGGACTACGCCCTGCTGTGTGGGATTGGGTGTCCCTCCAGCAGGGGCTCCAGCATGCTGCCGGAGGCCGAGGGTGATCTTCCCCCTCTCATCATCACCACTGGAGAGGATGAGACTCAAGGTACCCGCCCCCCCCCCCCCAGCCTTGTTTGGGTTTATTTATTATTTTGTGATCAAATGTTTTATTTTATGAATTTTCCACAGATGATATTTAATATAAGAAATCAAAACACGAGTCGACCACAACAACGATAACAAACAAACATTGAAGACGAAGCAAAAACAGTGCGAAAAAAACTCAAACACATCCAGATTCATCTTATTTCCATAAGGATCAACGAAGATCCTGTATTTGTGTAGTTTTTGTTGTTGTTGACTTTGACAAATTAACTATTTCTGAACTTGACCTTACATTACGAGAATAAGTCCCAAAATAATCATCAAATCATATAATTATGTAAATGTCATGCAATCATTATATATCCTGTCTGTATTCATTTATTTAATCAATTTTTTTCCTCCAGCCGTATTGGTGGAGGAAGGTCCCGCCCCCTGCCAGATCATGCTCCTATTGGAGGAGGGGGGACCCCAGCCTTTGACCTTTCTTCTGAACGCTAACCTGCTGGTCAATGTCAAACTGGTAACATGTGAGTTGAAAACAAATGATCAACGTTTTCATTCATATGTATTCATGTGTTCATGTATCCATAAACAGGTGCTACTGGAGAGCGAATTGAATGATGTTGCTTTCAACAGCCTATGTCTCTATGGTTTACTTAGTATTTGTATTGTAGCCTATATATCTGGTTTACTTAGTATTTTGTGTTCTTCCTGTCAGACTGCGATCAGCGCTGCTGGTGTTTTGGCTCCAACGGGCTGCAGGCACTGGGCCAGAGAGAGCTTGTGTTTCTGTTGGAGTGTCTGCCAGAGGAGAGAACCCTGCCAAGAGATCTCTTCTCGCTCTATCTCAACATTTACCAAGATGCCCAAAATGGTACATAAACGCATACAAATACACAAAGGAAATGTAATGCATATTCTCTTTTAGATGATGTTTCATCATGGCTGGGGTTTTGTTCGGGAAGGGCTTTAGCTGGGGTTTATCTACGTTTTTGCTATTAGCTGGGGTTTAGCTACATTTTAGCGGTTAGCTGAGGTTTAGCCAATTTTTTGCTGTTAGCTGGGGTTTAGCTACATTTTAGCTATTAGCTGGGGTTTAGCTACATTTTAGCTATTAGCTGAGGTTTTGCTGCGTTTTAGCTATTAACTGGGGGTTAGCTTAGTTTTAGCTATGGCTGGGGTTTAGCTTAGTTTTAGCTATGACTGGGCGTTAGCTTAGTTTTAGCCGTGGCTAGGGGTTAGCTAAAGGCCTTATTCACCATAGATAATGGTGGTTTTCAGCCGATAGCAGCGCTGGACTGGTAATCTGGCATACAGGGCATTTTACTGGTGGGCTGACGCCACCTTGGGGCCAATACTATTTAATTTATAATTTTTAATAAATAAATAAAAAACGACCGGCCCATAAAGCAGGGACAGCGGCCCATTGGTTCATTTTATATATTTATAGACACTGGGCTGGCCAAATCCCATCTCATACTAGGCCCCACCCCTCCCTCTCTGTTTCTCGTGTCAGATGCCAACTTGTAGTGTTGCCAACTTGGCGACTTTCTTGCTAGATTTTGTGACTTTTCAGACCCTCTTAGCATAGGGTAAGCCAAAGAGTGACCTGAGTCCATGTCATAATATTATTAAAATGACCAGAGAGCCGTCTGGGCCAAAAAGGCCTGGGCCAATTTTCTTGTCGCAGTCCAGCCCAGCCCTGCCAGTGTTTCTAGTGACGACCCTCCCTCTCACAGGGAGGTTTGTGGAGGACCTGGGCAACGTGACGTTCACCAGCAGCTTCCTGGGCAGTAAGGAACACGGAGGGATGCTGTTCTTCTCCCCCACCTGCCAGCCCCTGGAGGGCCTGAGCCTGCCGCCCCAGCCCTTCCTCTTCGGCCTGCTCATCCAGAGGCTGGAGGTGCCCTGGGCCAAGGTGTTCCCCCTCCGGCTGCTGCTTCGGCTGGGCACCGGACACAGCGGTAGGGGGTGGTGATGTTCTTCGCGTTTTTCATAGTTAGTGTGATGGACAACATAAAATAACCACAGCCAGGTGGGCGAATAGACCCAGCCCATGAAATAGTCTTGATGGAATAGGAGGAAATCAATAGACTTTCGTGGAACATCGTTTTCTGATGCCTAATATACACCTTGATAACCCTTAATAACATAGTTAGAGGTAAATTACAGATTTCTGTTGTCCATCACTTTAAGTTCACAGTAAGAATGTTAAATAGTACAGTAATATAGCAATATAAATGAGATACATATGTAGTAGTGTTCAAAATTATATATGTCACAAATACAATTATTGATGCTGATTGTCATGCATCAGTACTTTTATAGAGGGAATCTTATGTTCTTGCATAATGCATTATCATAAAATCAATAGAGCTAATATGTTTCTATCTTGATAAGAAAAGACATTATGTTAGGAGTGCTTTATTTGTGATAGTGTAATGGCATAGGGATGCTAAGCTAATAGTAATTGTGATAGCAGTGCTTTATTTGTGCTAGTGCAACAGCATATGAATGCTAAGCTAAATGCTATGTGCTAAGCTATGCCATTATGTTGGTATGGCTTTATTTGTGCTTGTGCAATAGGGATGCTAAGCTAATTGTCATGTATGTATTGCAGTGTACCCCACTATGCCAGTCAGCATTCGCTTCAGGGAGTCTGTGTACAGAGAGACGGGACACACCATCATGAACTTACTAGCGGTAAGACAATACTACAATACCTCTAGCGGTAAGACAATACTACAATACCTCTAGCGGTAAGACAATACTGCAATACCTCTAGCGGTAAAATGATACTACAATACCTCTAGCGGTAAGACGATACTACAATACCTCTAGCGGTAAAACAATGCTACAATACCTCTAGCGGTAAGATAATACTGCAATATTATTATTGCCTTCAATGATTGGCATTGCTGTAATCAATTAAATGACTCTCCAAAGAACATAATATGTTCTAGAGACGATCAGAAGGAAATCGGTTTATCATAGATTGTTGTCAGTAGACGTCCTGCGTTGTTGTAATACCCTGCTTATCCATGGTGTGGCGCAGATATTGCAGAGTGTAATATCATGACTGTTCTCCACAGGACCTGAGGAACTACCAGTACAGTATAGCAATAGTAGAGGGTCTCAGGATACACATGGAGATGGGCCACAGCTACATCGACATCCCAAAGAGTAGATTTAACGAGGTAAGATGGAGTTGAAAAGATATACACTGAGAAGTACACTAACATTCTCACACTCGGACACTTTGTTACTTTGTTTTAATTGTGAACACTTAATTGGTTGGGTAATTGTTGCAACTTTGCTAATTGGTTAAATGGGACTTATTTGATCATCATATTTTAGAACACGTCGATAATTGGCTAATTGGTGACACTTTGATAATTGTTTAATTGTGGACACTTAATGAATGGGCTAACTGTGGACACTTAATGAATGGGCTAACTGTGGACACTTAATGAATGGGCTAACTGTGGACCTTGTGTTTGTGCAGATGCTAAAGGTTGTGAACTCTTCTAACGAGCATGTCATCAGTGTGGGAGCCACGTTCAGCTCGGAGGCGGACTCTCACCTGGTCTGCTTCCAGAACGAAGACGGAAACTACCAGACCCAGGCCAACAGCAAGCCTGGCCACACCCGCACAGGTATCTTCATGTACCAACACCTTAGCTCATTACACCCTACAGCCTCAGTGACTGGATGTGTAAAGCCAGGAACACACTCAGACTTCTACAATCCTGACTGACTGTAAAGACTGGGCATCACACATTTAACCACTGATTTTCACAGATTACAGCCGTGTACAGGTTACCATCGCTGTCGTTAAGCAACTACAGGATCATGTTCAGATCAGTCCCGATTCCAGTCGTAAATATCAAACATGTTTGATAATTACAACTGGAATCGACAGCTCCGACTGGCCGCCGGAGGCTACAGATATGAGACGTGTGTCGACTGACCAGAGTGACCTGCTATATTTTGCGTAGACTAGTGCCCATTGTGGGAAAAATTCAATATCAGTTGTCGGGGGCAAGTCAGGGTTAAAATTGGGCTGTAGATCTTCTAGTGTGTTCCCAGCTTAAATGGTAAAACAATGGCAAACATGATATCTTACTTTGCCAGTAATGTGTAATAATTTACACATTTATAATTTACACATTTATAATTTTGTGTTTGTGTTTCGGATGTTATGAACACACTACATAACGTCCTGTAATGTCAACATCGGGTCTATTGATGAGCCCTGTTGTGTTGCAGTCACCGGAGCCAGTTTTGTCGTGTTCAACGGAGCTCTCAAAGCGTCTTCGGGCTTCATCGCCAAGTCCAGCATCGTGGAGGGTAAGCTTTTATGTGCTCCGATGGGCCTTACTCACATAGCGGCCATCTTGGTTCTAAACGGTCGCCCACTATTGGCCTTACTCACCTAGCGGCCATCACCAAGATGTGTGCCCATTGACACATAAACTGTAGCTGGTGTACTTTTAATTTCTCCATGGGGTTCTCACGTGATGTATGCTTATGCAGTTGGCAGTTGATGAGTCATTTCTTTGTTGATTTGTAGTACTCCTCAACAGCTGACGCTCATATTTCTTCATTCATTCTTTGTAATGCGTGTGCGTGTCTCAAGACGGGTTGATGGTTCAAATCCCGCCCGAGACCATGGAGTCCCTGCGGACCGCTCTGAGGGACCAGGCGGACTTCCTGATCCCGTGTGGGAAGAGCGACGGCGGGGAGCTCCGGGAGAACGTCACGGTGCGCTGGGTGGACTGGACCGCAACACTCAACGCGGGGTGAGACCACGCGGCAGCCATGACCGCCTGTTTGTGAAGCCCTGGCGGAAGCGCCCTAACGTGTAGTTCCTCTAACGGCCTATAGGTGGCTCGCAGTGGTTGGCCGCAGAAATACCCGCCACCATGGTGGTGTGTGATGATGATGATGATGATGATGATGATGCTGTGTGTCCCTGCAGGGTGACCAGCAGCGTGGACGGGCGGTCGCTGGATGGCGTTCACAGCCTCCGGACGCAGCACGACTCTGAGTTTGAGTCGGACGGACGCGTCATACGATGCACCGAGGTGAGCGTGAATAGTTACCTAAAGAGCCCCCATTTTAGCACCAGGTGTGACGTCGATCAGAGCAATTTAAAAAAATCTATCCGCTTGTGACATCACAAGTGGGGGTGTCCAAACAGATGTGTGATACAAAGGTAGCTGGTGCTTAAATAAGGGCTCTTTAAACACCTGCTCCAATCGAATTCCTTCACTGTTCTCATTGCTGGAGGTCAGATATGTGTTGGATCTAGAACCAGAATCTAGAAAGTTCCCTGAATCGAATTTTAAAAAAAATATCAGATTACATGTGGTGTGAACTACGTGTGAACATGCTGGTATACAGGAGCGTGTTGATATGAACCTGGGTGTTTGACTCTACCTGGCCAGGTGTTCTACCAGCTGAAGAGCGCTGAGGGTTGCCTGGCGACGGTGGTCTCGTCCAGCAGTGTGTTCCAGAGAGAGATGTCTCTGGCCACCTGCAGCGCCCTGGCACCCCACCTCGCTGTGCTCACGTCCCGGGGAATCAACTCCCTCTCCCTCCGAGTGTCCACGCAGGCAGACATGGTACGCCCTGAGCATGTGTCAAATATAGACATATAGAGAATATACCTCTTCGGCAGTCACTGTAAACTAACTCTTTCTTTCTTTGTTTTTATCTGTTACTTTCTCTTTCATTATCCCCTTATCTGTATCTTTTTTAATCTCCATCTTTAAATATCTTGTATCTGCATCTATACATCTTTCTTTATCTTTCTGTATCTCTTTACCTCCTTCTATATCTATATCTTCATCTCTGTCTTTTCTTTCTTTATCTCTGCATGTCTTTCTTCATCTTCCATCTCTTTCTTCCCCTCCTCTCTTGCCCGGTCCCTCGCCTCACCAGGTGGAGTACCAGGCGGGCTCGGGCGGCCGGCTGCTCCCCCAGTGCTACATGAACGACCTGGACAGCTCCCTGATCCCCGTGATCCACGGGGGCAGTGCCGGCGTGCCCCAGGTCCCCGTGGACATGGAGTTCCTTTTCTACATCACGAACATCATGTGATCCATACACACTTACACACACACACGCACGCGCACATGCACGCACGCACACACACAGACGTACGCGCAGGCACACGCACACACATGCACATACGCACGCATATACACACATACGCACGCACACACGCGCGCGCACGCGCATATATACACACACACACACACACACTCATATGAACACCTCATGGAATATCCAGGACACGCCGATGTTCGGGTGAACGTGACCGTGGTTGTCCTGGCAACCGAACACTATAGACTATGGGGAAGGCCGAGTGTACGGAAGGATTTTTAAAGATTGTATGTGGAGATAAGAGACTCAAGCCAAGTTTCTGTCGGGGGGGATCCGTTTGTTTTTTTCTGTTTTTTTTGTGGTTACCAAAGTGGCTTTGATCCAAGAGGCCAAACACTAAACATGTAAAATAAGGATAATATGACCAAATACAGTATATACATGAGATGATTATATTTTCTTCTGTTCTGGCTTTTCCGTGCTGGCGTCTGTCAGCTCGTCGCATCTCAGTGAATTTCTCAGATGGACTCTCTGTCTAAAATGATTTAGATTTATTTATTATATTCCCGAGGGGTAAAAAAAAAGTGTAATATCCAGAGGAATTGTATGAAATGAATTGGTATGATTGACAGATGTGTATTCAGTGTTCCACATTATATACATGTGATGATTGGGTGCGTAGGTAAAATGCTGGAATTAATTTACTCTAGTATTCTTTTTATTGCTTCTAACTTGAAATGTGGTATTTAAACTGCACACGATTTAAGCGGTCAGAATTGTATTTCGTTTCGTTTTCTCTGCCAAACAAGGTCCTGTAGATAGTCGTGGTTGGACGATGAACGCCCCCAAATAAACTCATCTCAATTACAATAGTCCACCGCTGGTGTGGAGATGCCGCTGCTTGCTAACTTTTAAAATCTCACCTCTCTTTCTGTCAATTTATCTGTGTTTGGTGGTTGTTTTTTCAGACAAGCAGTCATTGCCAAAACACCAGCATCACATATTCCTGTTTAAATTGTTCAACTTTAGATCCAACCCCCCCCTTGTCTTTTTAAAACTAGGCTTCAGTTCAGATATAAACGACTCGACATCCATGCGGATAAGTTAAGTTAACGCTTTTCTCCGAGGAAAAAAAAAACATAACGACTATTTCGACTATTTCATTGTAAGCTCAGCAGCTAGAGAAGGCATCGTGCTAAAACATGCGCCTTTACAGAAACACTTAAGGAACGCTTACCTGCGCCGAGGCTTTTCAAGTGAAAACAACACGCTGCCAAAACGTCTGCAGATCATCAGTCCCGTTTAAGGTGTAGTGCTCCGTTCTCTAGTGTACATGCATTGCTCTGTCTGACATTTTAAAGATATTTAACTATTTTTGAAACATTTCGTATTAAAGGTTTTCTCAAAAGGACTACAAATTGATATTTTTGATAGGAAGTATAAAGGTGCATTACGTCTGTGGTGTTGGTGTACCTATATATATATATATATATATATATATATATACACACACACACACACGTTTGAGAGGGTAAAATTGACTATTTATTTTCTGTTTCTTGGCGTTATTAAAACCAACTCATGCTGAGTATATGTAGACCTAGTGTGTCTTTAGTGTCAGATGTGATGTCCAGGCGAAGCTTTAAAAAATATACAATGCTCAACAATAGCAAAAAGAAAAGCACCGCTAAATATTCCTCGAACCATTTATGTTCCTGCTTTCTGAGTTTAAATGAGTGAGAACGGCGTTATCTATGCACCCCATGTAAAAATATCAAAATACTGTACATGTACATTAGGTGAAGTTCATTTGTACAAACAACCGATTATCACAAATACAGTTTCAAAGGGCTTAAGCAAACTAATTGTGATTATTGCCCAATGTTGTGAACAGATTGCAAACATAATCCATCGCTAACAATTGCAGTTTGTATTGGAGTGAGTGTCTATTGGAGGACCATATCACATCACTGCTAGGTGGTTATTTTATTAAGTCTTTCAAGGCACAAATAAAAACTACGAGTCCATTTTTCTTATTTTCTGTTCAATTAATTTGGCTCCAGCCTATTGAGTTATGGCGTAATGTACACAAACTGTCATTTGTTACTGCTTAGTCACAGGCCTATGTTTGATCGATAGTAGGCCTAACAATGTTTGTGGACAAACAAACGCCATTCATGTATCTCACATAAATCACATTGCATTATGATTTATATCATAACGTTTCAAGTGTTTAATTATTTACCAAAGGCCTATCAAGAAATTTGATATGTGCAATGCATATTTTGGCTATATTTATGTACATCAGCTTTGTTTGGAAAACATGTCCGTGTCTTGGTGGTATGTAGCAAAACATTTGACTAAATAAATACTTTGAAGCGCTCAAGTGTTTGTTGGTGCAGTTTTCGTTATGTCTCTACCGCAGGCCTCCGTCTGTGAGCAAACAGGTTTTCACTGATTCACTGGAAGACCATCGTGTTACCCAAAACTCTGGTTAAGCAATCAGGCGTCGATGTTGGACATTAGGCCTTTCAACTGCAACAATTGTTTTGATTTGTATTCTTTATTTATTTTATTTTTTTTTTTTTTGCAAGACTCAGGACGGGCACAATTAAGGCAACATTTCAGTGTAATGTCTAGGCTACCCATTTACTGAATAATTGCTTATTATAAAATAGTCTAGAGTAGTGCACATTCCACACAGGATATCATTCTTGCCTAAAGCAACCAGAAGGCCCCAGTAGGCCCTATACTAGCCTATGCAAAACGATTCAAAATAAGAAGTTAATATATTTTGGAAGTGGGGGAGTTGATAATACTCACTCTGCTGCCTGCTGATAGGCCTACACGCGTCTCTCTATTGGAAGGGCGGAGGGGCGGATCTAACGCCGGCTGGGAGAGTCCCTGGAGCCAAATAAAAATACATATCACTTCTGTTGCCTCTTGTGCGTAAAACTTCACCGGTGTCATGAGTGGAAGAGTGGGAGACCTCAGTCCGAAACAGGCAGAAATATTATCTGAGGTTGGTAAGCCGAAATATAATAATACTACCAATAACAGCCAGGATTTACCTGAAATGGACATTTTACGCACCACATTGCTTCTATAGTTCAGAAACGGTAAGCCTAACTGGCCTGCATTCCTAGATGGGCTGCTGTGTGACTATGTGCTGATAAAAGAGTCAGGGGATGCTGGAAAACACCATCTAACTTTATTGTTAATGAAACTTTATTTTGCTGTAAACAAAAATAGGTAAAATAGGCCCACTTAATAATGAGTGAGTAGAACTGTGGTCCTTCTTTAGTTTTAGCCTGGCCTACTTGTTGCTCGTCCTTAGGCTTTATTTTGTCTGTTGTGTTTGTTTTTAAGTCCCACATGTCCCTGTGTTGTGTTTTCGCTGCTCCCGTCCCGGTCGCCAGTTTCGGGAGAGAGTTCGGGACATCCTCCCCGACCTGCCCGCTCACCACGACCACTACCTACTCCGCTGGCTCCGAGGTGAGAGACCCGGGTTCGAGTCCCAGACCGTCAATCCACCACCACTAGCACACCAGAACGCGATAGACGAGCAGTTGTTGTTCTTCTGCTGTTTGCCATAGGCTTCTACCGTTGTATGCGTGTGGGTTGTTTATTATATTGCCTTTAGTCTTTTTTGTTTTTTGTCTTTTTCTTGACTGTGGTAATCGTGTCAGTGGCCGAGGCTACCTCTCGATCACATGTCAGAGGGAACCCGTGAGACTTCAAAACGAATTGATTATTGGTCGGTGCTAACAAGACGCCAGCTTTGTCCAATGAATGAAGTGCGATTACTATCTCTCACTTCAGCTCACTTCATGAAACTATAGCCACAAATTCTGTCATTGTGGAAAAGAACAGGTTTGGCTGTGCGAGGACCCCTGTAACTGACATTGCTGTCAGTCACAGACAGCAATGTCTGAAGAACTGAACCATCTCCCAACTGACGTGATAATAATGACCAATGAATTATAATTACCAATGAATATGTTATATCAGTGAATATGTTATTTTAAATCATTACTTCTCTTATGCATCACGTGAAGACAAGAACAGTCATCTAATCTTGTGCCTAGTCATGTAAAAAAAGGACACTGAGCAGATTTCATATCTCAAAAATGGCAAAGCCAGCACAGGATGCGTGAGCAATGCCCAAACCGCCAAGGTTGTCCACAGCGAACTAACCCCTCATGAACTAACCCCAGACTGCATGTACATTTACTCTGTACTGTTAAAAGAATAATCTCTCAGTGTTATATCTTTACCACTCTCTGAGTCCTATCCAGCCCAACAGGCCTACACGTTTCTCTCACTGTGTCAAAAAACAAACAAGCAAGATATGCCTCTTGGCCCAAAGAATATCATTTTTTTAAATCCCGCTCAAGATGTAGCCTACAGCTATAAGAGCAGTTGCTTGGAATTTGCTCCTCTCTCTTCTAAATGACAACCAGAATACCTCACACCTCAGCGATCAAGTCGAGTTTATTTCATTTGTATAGTCCTTAATCACAGTTGCAGTCTCAAAGGGCTTTACAGGCCATATACAAGCCAGATATGATCAATTTGTGATTGGATTATCTCTTATCATTCCGCAGCACGTAGTTCAATAATTTAACCCTGCAACCATTTCTATCTTTAAAATGGTGAATACTGTAGTCTGTTGTCATATACAAAAAGAATAATGTCATTAAAAGAACAGATCAAGTTATTTAGCTGAGAGCATTGGCGGTCTAGTATTGATGGGATCATGAATATCATTAGCATGACTGAAGGGTCAGCTAGGTGTGTCTTCTCTTTAAGACCAGCAGTTCTTCTCCTGCCCTGGAAAGTGACTTATAGTCTGTCAGCAACAGGTGATGAGGTACAATAAGAAACACTGTCAAAAGAATGGTCTCCATTTTGACAACCAATCAGTAGCCTAGGATTTTCAGATTCCATTCGATTAGATCTGATTACATTTTTAGATTACATTTATTTTTAACCTCACATTTCTCTAAAGGTTAATTGAAATTTGAATTCATTCCTAATATTATAACTATGATAATGTAAATATTACATATGTATTATGTAATTCCGGTGACCTTTATAACGACCACCAGTCCCCCCCCCCCCCCCCCCCCCCCCCCCCCCCCCCCCCCCCCCCCCCCTCCCCCCCCCCCCTCCCCACCCCCCCCCCCCTCCACATCCACCTCCACTCCCTCCCCATCCACCCTCACCTCCACTCCCTCCATGTCTAGATCCACTACCTCCACTCCCTTCACATCCACCCTCACCTTCACATCCACCTCCACTCCCTCCCCATCCACCCTCACCTCCACCCTCACCTCCACGTCCACCTTC
>OOFB01005366.1:31145-47294 GCA_900323305.1 Trachyrincus murrayi
CTTTTATGTCGTCGTTTTTGTTTTGTTTTTTAGAACGGTCGAATTAATGTGACGCACGGGTTTAAAAGCATGCACACACACACACACACACACACACACACACACACACACACACACACACACACACACACACACACACACACACACACACACACACACACATACACCCATACACATACACATACATGCACACAGACACTTTAAATGCTTTATTTGAATTCACAAATTACATTCATTTCCATTGGAATTCAAAATGTGCAGCAGAGATTTACACACACACACACACACACACACACACACACACACACACACAGCATTTTACACTGCTTTCTCATTATCCACATGGCTCCTGGTACTTCTTGACCGTCATGGCTGCTTGGTGATCTAAGTAATGGGCTGTGGTGTGAATGACTTTCACATGATCACACCTCTCGTCTCGTTACGTCTGCCCTGGTGGACAAACAAACCTACAGGGGACTGGATGTGAGGAACTGGTCAACCAAAGCCGGTTAGCAAATGCCAGTTGGGCAGTATGTATACAGTGCTTAATCAAAGCCAGTTTAATAAGTGAACCAGTGAAATGTTGGGAACTATTGGTTAACCAAAGTAACTGAACCAGTTGTTAACCGAATGTTGCGAGCTGGTTGTGTTTTGTGTATGATTGTGTTCGGAGGTGTCGTTGTTGACACCTGAAGTATGTATATAATAGCCGCTAACACCCTACCAGTAACCCGAGAGTAACTGATCCAGTTCCAACCGTGCGTGTGTGTGTGTGATCGAGGGACACGAGGTGAGGTGATCTGACCCAGGCCTGGTGACACCAAACTGTGCATGTGGTCAGAGAGGGAGTGAGAGAGAGATAGATAGATAGATAGATGGGGAGAGAGAGATAGATAGATGGGGGGAGAGAGAGAGGAGAGAGAGAGATAGAAGGTGAGAGAGATAGATAGATAGATGGGGATAGAGAGAGAGAGAGAGAGAGAGACCGAGGGCGAGAGACACCAGAACCCCTGTGAGAGCTCCTGAGATGTAATATTTATAAGACTCCCAAGTCGTTTGGTTACCTGAGGAGACCATAGGAGACTATAGGAGTCTTCAGTGCTGATGCTACTGTATGCGGTGTGTAAAAATAGTCCCCTCAGATATACTTTATTATACCACTACAGCATTCAATGCAAAGTGGTCTCCTAGAGCCCAGTTTGGTGGACGCTCTAATCCACCCAAAGCCTTATAATCGTGTCATTAAGGAGTAAATGTGTGTACGTCGTGCTTATTGACTAAATGGTTAATGAACTGTGTAATTGTCATTATAATGATGATGCTTTCAGCTGAGTGTGTGTTCTTCTTCTGTGGTTTCCAGGGACGAGTGGAGGTGGAGGCGGGAAACGAGAACATGAAGTTTGAAACCGGACCGTTCTCCTTTTATGGGGTCATGGCCCTGAGTACCCCAGCACTGGGTGAGATGACTCCCCACACACACACACACACACACACACACATACGAACTTTGGGTGTATATATATATATAGTTATATTTGGAAAGGATTTTGGTAGACCTTAATAATTATATTGTTGAGTGCTAGCATGTATAATCTATGGTCCCTTGTCCATACACTAACGTAGAGTGAAATAACAGACACTTGCGACACCTAGTGGTGAGGTTTAGCTATGGCTACTTAGAATGAGTGTTTTTGTACACAAGGGATTTGCCGCTTACCTTTTACACTTGACTGTTTTGTAATTCATATTTCTGTGTATTTAATTGTTTTCTCTCTCAGCCGATTGTCTTCCTGTGCTTTTTTTGTGCACATCATGGAGTTCAGTGTGTGCGTGTGCAATGTCGCGTGCGAGACCGTGTGTCAAAGTGAAATGTGAAACATGCGTCCTCCGAGTCACTTTCAAATAGCAAATATCAAGTAATCATAAACATACATAATGGATGAAACTACAGTCCACCATTTCTGGTTCCACAGCTGAAGATAAGGGTGTGAGTCTTTCGGTATCTCACGATTTGATTTGATTTTGATTCTTGGGGTCACGATTCGATTCTAAATCTATTCTCGATTCAAAACTATTCCTGATATATAACTATTTACTCCAGTCTGCTGTGCGCTAAGAAAGGCGGTGTGTCAAATTATGGCATGAAAGCAGAGTAAAGTGTGTATATGATTATGTCGTTTTTATATTTGAAAAGGTTATAACAACTGATCAACTGAGCAATAATGTAAAGACACAAAGGCAAACCTAAGACACCCCTACCTGAGGATAATTCATACAGAATATTAAAACGCCCCACTCCAACATCTCCACCGAGCAAACCAAACTCGGTATTGTCATAAGGTATAAGTAAATTATATGTACTATTTTAATCCCAATATTATTACTTTTACAGATCAATAATTGATCAACTGTTCACCCTTTTGATACAGCAAATTACTTCAAAACACATCAAAAAGGATGCATAATGGAAATAAAAACGGGGTGAAATGAATAAAAACAAGTATAAAATTTAAAAAATAATTATTTGATTAAAAAGGGAATAAATGAGACAGTTTCTTGAGAGCAGCTGTGGTTTCTCTCAGAATGGTTCGTCTTGTCTAGTAGGACTATCTTCAACAGAGAATCATTTGAGGGCTAGCCCAAAGATCTATCGCACTTGACCGCCCCCTGGTGTTGAAGCTGATATCACAGCTAATATTTTAAAGTGCCAATTGCGCGAGTGAATAATTAAATTAAACAAGGGCGTGTCTCTCTCTCTCTCTCTCTCTCTCTCTCTCTACATTCCCCCCTCTCAGCTGTCACCCCCCCGCTCTCCCCCTCAGTGGCATCCCCCCCTCCGCGACGCCTCTCTCTTAAGAGGTTTTCTCTGTTCTCTCGTTTCCCAGGTAACGACCTCGCATGGGCCAATCAGAGGGGAGGGAGGGAGGGAGGGAGGGAGGGCTGGGTTTTTAAAACCTTCTCACTTAACCCCATTTCCCACCTTTATCCACCCCACCCACCCCCCCTCTCTCATCTAAAGAGTCCCGCTCCAGCAAGTAGCCTACAGTAGTCACTGAGCAGCAAGTCTTCGGAACGGAAATGAAAAGACATTTACGTTTTCTTTTGTCGTCTAATGTTTAGGAAACTAGCCAGTTAGTGTTGTCTGATTAGATAAAGACCGTTAACAATATAAAAAACTAAATGGAAAAAAAAACGGCAGGAAAGCGCAGTGAGAAAGGTGTTCGATTCCCAAGGTGAAAGGTGCTAGGTTCGATACCCAATGTCCGCAGTCTAGCTATAGGCATCTATGAGCAAAATGCCCTAACTAGCAAACACCCTGGATAAAATATCACACAAATATTCACATAAATAGGAGCACTAATACCGACTGGCCATACCAACCTTTTTATGGTCGATTTAATTATCCGGCCCCACATTGAACCTGCAGCTCCTCATTTCCTTGTTAACTCTGCGACTTGTCACGTCCTGATTGGCTAGGATACAGGAGTGTGTCACAGTCGGGGCTCAGACCTAAGAGACTAGTTAACTTGCTGGATTAGGCTTAACCGTGCCACCTCTCATCTCTATGGTGATCGCCCCCCCCTACCCTCCCCTACCCGCATCCAACTCACTTTCCTTTTAACCCAGGATCTATGGTCAGATGGTGTGTGTTTTATTCATTGATATCCTTTGTATATTTATGCTGTAAGATGTACAACAGGGCTAGGCCAGTCGGACCATAGACCTTTGGTTAATGTCACCTTTATATCTTTTTATCCTCAACAACATTAAACTCGTGCTTGAACCAGAACCTCCTTAAATCCTGACTCAAGATAAACAGTCTTTAACCACCGCCGTCCATTGCAACAATGAACGTAGCGTCATGAATTGACTGTAGACTCACAACAGTATACTTTTATCCATGCAGTGCTAACGTGCTAACGCGCAACACATTGGGTTCACTCGTATGACGTCACGGCCACGCCCACCACCATCACTCACACATAACACGACATGCCGCTGACCTCCGTGTCTGAGGGGTGACATTGTTCACCGCTGTTCGGTCCTTGTCACTTGCGCAACGCAGTGCACGTGAGCCACACAGTGCACGTGAGCCTCACACTGCACGTGAGCCACACAGTGCACGTGAGCCACACAGTGCACGTGAGCCACACAGTGCACGTGAGCCACACAGTGCACGTGAGCCACACAGTGCACGTGAGCCACACAGTGCACGTGAGCCACACAGTGCACGTGAGCCTCACAGTGCACGTGAGCCACACAGTGCACGTGAGCCTCACAGTGCATGTGAGCCACACAGTGCACGTGAGCCACACAGTGCACGTGAGCTGGTTTGTGAGTTTGTCTCCGTCTTCCTCTCTGGTCACTAATTGTTGTAATCCACTAGCTCTCTCTCTCTCTCTCTCTCTCTCTCTCTCTCTCTCTCTCTCTCTCTCTCTCTCTCTCTCTCTCGTCACCATTCCACCAATTCATCTTCTGCTGTCTTCATGTGACTCCTGACTTTGATTTCTGAAATCTGTGACGTTCTGAAATCGTTTGTGTATGTTTGTGTTTGATATGCATGCCGTTTGTTTGTTTGTGTGTATCTGTCTGTCTGTCTGTGTATATGCATGCCATTTGTGTGTCTGTGTGTGCGTCTGCCTGTCTCTCTGTCTGTCTGTCTGTCTGTCTGTGTGCTCCACTGTCGGTCAGACTTTCTTTACGTGTGTGTGTGTGTGTGTGTGTGTGTGCGCGCGTGTGCGTGCGTGTGAGAGAGTGTCTGTGTCTGTATTTAAACCACTGTCTCAGTATTGATGTCATCATGATTCTAAATCTCCCAGAGTTCCGTTCTCCATCCCACGGCGGCGGTCTGAACCGCTCTGCGTCTCTGAGCTGTACTGAGCGTGCCCCGGAAATCCCGGGCTCCGTGTGCGGCAGCAACACCCAGCTCCCCGGCACGCCCTTCCAGTACACGCCTGACTTCTGCGTCCGGGCCCTCACAGACCTGCAGTTTGTCAAGGTACCACTGGGGTTGTTTTTAGTTCATAGGATCTAGTCACGATATGTGTCGTCTGATGGACGTATATATATATACCCGAGGTGCTTCATCGAAAATTGTATTTTAATTTCAATATCACAATCGGAAAGAGTTTTACTGCTAAATAAACTTTGATCAAATCTGTTTCCGATTCTGAAATAAAAATGCCATCTTCCATAAACCTTCTCGTGTAGGCCTATTGTAAGGGACACGTCCTTTTCTTTGCAACTTTGTTAATATCTTCTTAACTTTGTTAAAGGAAAACCAAATACTTAAACAGCTTATTTTAGATGAAAAGCTATGTAGTGGTAATGTAGTACCAGTAGCTATGTCGTAAAGTTTTGAAAACATAGGATTATGTAAATATGGACTCAAATTGCCCTCTATAGGTAAACACATGCTATTGCGTGCGTTACCTGTTACTGGCAATTTTGGGTTACCAGGGAATGTCAATCAAACATGCTGGCTACCCCACCAGGTGGTAGCCCCGCCCCTAAATTAAGTGCACCAGGAGGCATTTATTACATTTTGATAGCGGGGAGGAGACTAGCTCAGGGTGTTTGATTTTCCTTTAATATCTATGTGTATTATTATGATTCTGATCTAAATGTCCACCCCCCCCCTCCCCAGATAACACGTGCCCAGTACCAGAACGGCCTGCTGGCCTCCAGGCTGGACAGCACCCCTCAGTCCCCCGAGGGCAGCCACCCTCGCCTGGACGCCTCCTTCTCCCTGCCCCCCGTCACCCCTCCGGCCCCGCGCACCCCCTTACCCCTGGCCACCCCGCCCGTCAATCGCCCGCCCTCCCTGCCTCAGCCCACCCCTCCCGCCTCCACCCGCGCCACCCCCCTGACCCTCTCCCGGAAGTCCTCCCCCACGCCCAAGCACCCCCCTCCTCCTCCCTCCTCCTCCTCCTCCTCCGCCCCGAGGGATCACCACCACCACCAACACCACGCTCCGCCGCTGTCCCAGACGCCGCTGGTCGCCGCGGTGACCCTGACAGCGGGGGGCAACCAGCATTCCAAACCCTCGCCCTCCCCTCCCCCGCCGCCGCTGCCCACCTCCTCCCCGCCCCGCCCGGACCACGGAACCCCGCCGGGGGAGACCACCACCCTGCTCAGCGAGCATCAGAACTGCACCGGTGCCGGGGTGGGGGTAGCGGTGGGGGGGGCGGGCGCGGTGCGCAAGCCCAGCCACCCCTACCCCCACGTGCACACCGTCAGTCACGCACACACCGAGAGCACTATTTAGCAATGTGTCCCCCCCGATGGGGGGGGGGGCACTCTGTGAATATTACGTACACACATACACATGCACGCACGCACACGTTCCTGTTCTCTGCCTGACCTCATGATGGATGCAGAGGACCTTTAGACCTTTAGAAAGACGGTCCCTCCCATCTTCCTCCCTGCATGCCCCCACCACCAGCCCTAAAACCACTGACTAAAGCGATGGAGTGAATATAGCTGCGTCATTAACCAGACGTGTACATACAATATGCAGGTCTGAATTGGTTTCAGATTTTCAGATTGGTTTCCACGGCGATTGCGATCGTTTCCGAGGACCTATGGTTGATCATGCCAGCCTAACTAAGCTGGTTACAGAGAGTGTTGAATTCAGTTGTTTGTTTTCCTCTTGAAGTTTCTGTTCACGACGGTTGAAGTTTATAAAATGCCGATTGTTGTTGTTATTAACAGCATAGAAGTGTTCCGATGGACCTCCATTTGTTTGTCTTGGGGTTTGTTTGTTTGAATTAATTTATTTATTCTTTAAAAATCGGATACTACAACTAGGCCAAGTTATAGTCTCGACAAATCTGGCCGAACAAAACCAATGTATTTTAATTTATTTTCTGTTTATGCATATGCAAATTGTCTTTTGCTGTTGTCTGTGACAATGTAGAGTACAGCTCACCGATGAGACCAAGTTAACTGCTAGGGAATCGACTTGCTAGGGAATCGATATCTGAGTGGGCATTATTAACATTGAGTCACAGGTTCGGTAAAACATTCCCACTGTCTGTGAAGTAATAATTCAATAATGGGCTTCTGAGATTTTACCAGAAGGTGGTAACGTCTGTTGGTCCCTGATCTCATCGCAATAGTCATTTAATTGTAACCACTGTTCTATTTATTCTGTGCAATGTTGATTTTTTTTTTAACCTATTTAAAATGCATTTGATTTACTTGTTTGTTTTGATATATTTATTTGATTCATTTATTTAATTATTTTGCTTTATTTTTTTTTGGTCAACTTCTCGTTGTTTCTTGGGAACGCTCACATTGTAAGTTCAAGGACACGGCCGGCATTTGAGACGATGCCAGCTGTCAGACGGACTTTTTATCACAGCATACTCCCTCCGGCACGTCCACTACACTACACACAGCCTCACTGTGAACGCAGTCACTACCGATGTGCAGTCAGGAGTGTAATTGTTAGAGTTACTGTACTGCACAAAATGTTGGACCGCCGCATGACGCTTATGACTACATGATGTAACGCCTTTTTGTTGTTTGTATTTTAGGTTAACTCTCGAAAGTTTGACATTTTTGTTACGCGATTGATTGAAATGATTGGACTGTGATTGTGATCGGTACGCACGCGGCTCCAAAACATAATTCAGTTGGTTTCAATCTCGTGCTCTAATGTGTTCTGTCTACAGTTCCCTGTCACTGTTGTTTGTTGCGTTGTGACCTCACACTTTCAATTTGTGTTTAATTTATTTATTTATTTAATTACCGTTACTGACGTTTTTATTTTTGGACGAGGTAGCAAGCTCTTATTGTGAAAGGACGACCAAAACTGTTCTGTTCTGGGTCAAAGCAGGCTCTGAGTAGTGTTTTGTACTGTAGCGCATGGCATTTTAAGACGATTTCCACAAACCTTGTAGCACGGCTACATTGACACCTTTAGCGTTGCGTGTCACTGTGGCCTAAATTCACAAGTGAAATGTAACAATCGTACTGTACAATTTATTTTCTTACTTCATGACTACTGAAGTGGTGATTTGAAATCACTCTATGACCTCGCATACAGAACGGTGTGATGGCTGGAGTCTAGAATCTTCCAGACCGTTTGCGCTCTGGTGGCAACTGTAATTTTTATTTATGTTATTAAAGCCGTGTCCAGAACATACAAGTAGGCTATAGACTTTATTCACCTAGCGGCCACGTTGGTTTGTTGGGTGGGTAAACCTTCTAGAATCTTTGGGGAAACCATGACAACTCAATGCATTGCTTTTAGTTCTGCATTCCATTTCCCCACCCAGGTAGCATTTAGAATGCTAACCTTCTAGATTCTAGAACCCAACGAAGCAATAAGGCCGCTAGGTGAATAAGGTCTATTGGACAGAAACACAGTAGGCTACCACCTCTGTACGGACCAAAGAAACGCGACGAAGGGAAGACGAGTGTGTATCTTCTCTCTCTCTGAGTGGGTGAAGGCAGGCTACGATGTTGATGCTGCTAAGGATGTTATCTACCTAGTTTTTTTATTTTAAATTTTTGTTCCTCTCCTACGTATGCTGTGATGCTGAGGTAATTTTAAATGACTGTAAAGATGAGATATTTTATTGATCATAGCTGAAGCAATTTATTTTACTTTATATGTACAAAGAAAACAACAAGAATCTATTTGTATAAGCACTAGCACTGACCTGAAGGAATTTAGACTAGTTACATATATATAATTTACATAGTATACATACTATTCCGAATAAGCAGATATTTAAACGTGAAACATGACTCCCAAAGAATTCCCCTCTCTTCCATGTTGATAATATTGTGGAAGGGAAATACTAAATAAATACCGTTGTATTAAATTTTGTCCGGCAACCCTTTCAGGTCTCTGAGAGGACAAAGAGGACGATTCTCTAGTCATCATAGCCATATGTTTTGAAGAGATGCTACAGACCTGCCTGCTGGTTCACTATGGGTCACGTATTTGGTGTTCTAGACGGTTCCGGGTAAGCCGCTGGTTGGCTGGGTGACTCCTAGTCTACGTATATGAAGTATATGTGTGAAAAGAAGAAAAAAAACGTTAAGACTTGTTCATTTATTGAAACAATGTGTTTGTGTTGTTTTATTGTTTTTAAGGCTCGCACCACGAGGCGTGGATCTGTTGTACCGGGCTTCCAAGGATGAGGCACATGTTTCAGAGGTTTCTAGCCTTGCCCTGAAAGAAGTGTGCATTTTGTTGTTATTTACGTTCTGTTACTGTAAATACTCATGTATGCGATGTGAAGAGGCGGGCATTTGTTCTTTAAGTCACTTTGGAAAAAAATACAATTGAAGGAGGAAAAAGGAGGAAGTTCTCTCCATTGTTCTATTCTGTTGTTTGCGAGGAAAGCATTATTACATAGCAATAAACATTTCTGATTGTTTTTCCTGAAAGAAAACACAAAGTGTGTGTGTGTATTCCTTACACACATTTCCACGCCACTGTCGGATCACGTAACATCACTGGGCTCAAAGTGTTATTATTCTCAGTCTGTGGCTCACCTTGACCTCCCAGTGTTTATCGTTTTTGGCCTTCAGATGGCACACACCTCCATTCTCCTTTCCCACCCTTTTGCTTTTCTCCTCTCTGCTGATTTCCTCCCTTTTTTTTCTTATCTTCCAGCCTCCTCCTCCTCCTCTTCCTTCACACACTTTTATTCATTCACGGTTGCTTCTTCTTCGCTGTCCCCCCCGCCCCCCTCCTTCTTTCTCTCTCTAACCGCCTCTCCCTTTCCTCAACTGCCACTCAAAAAATATTGAAATTCCCCTGGCACCGTTGACCCGTTTCGTCCAATCAGCGATCAGCTCCATTGTATCGTTAAAACCACAGAAGCGCAGCCCGGGGGGGGGTTGAGGCTTATCGGAGACTCCTGCGGTGGTGTTGTATTAGTGGCGTGTTCGTGTGATGATTACGTTAAGTCCAAGGAGGAGAAGGTTAAAGATTTCTGACGCAGGGCACTTACACTTTCCACTGTAAGGAAACCAACTGGGTTTTGTTTCGACGTGGAGTTCTGTTCACTCGTGGAGTATACACACTCCACAAACACATACAAGACAGCAGTTCAGTGACACTGTTGTTAATTTCAATTTTGAATGATTCGAACAAGAGTTTGTTTGTGTTTATATAGCTACTGTATAAACAAAGAAACTCATATTTGATTACATGTTGGATCAAGAACGGTCGGCTACTCAACCGCATATTCATAAGTCGCCGGTTTATTTGAGCAAGTATAACACAATTTGAAGAAGAGTATTACAATAATAAACATATTTATCGTTTGAATATCTGAATATATGAAATGGTTGCTCTTCTGTCTGTGGCTCCAAGTAGTCAACCCTCCTTTTCCAATATCAGAGTTACATCTCCCGGAGAGGAAGATAGCACAATCTAATCACCGTGGATGGAGACTTGGGTTAGGTCCAGTTCATTTCTTGCTGTTATAATTTACTCTCATTTTTATCTTCATTACAGACATGCTTGATTTGACACGCACATGCACGCACGCACACACACACACACACACACACACACACACACACACACACACACACACACACACACACACACACACACAGGTTATATGATAACTACAAGGTTTACTCATTGCCAGTATCTTTCGCCCAGTGTGGAAAATAGTTTACGAGTGTATATATTAAACCTTAGACATGGTCCACTGTTTTGTTTTCAAAGTAGACACGACAATGAGTAGTTTAGCACATTGCATTCGTTTACCATTTAGCATGGCAACGTGTAATGTATAATGTAAAAATCCCCACATAAAACGTGACTTTGAAATAAATAATTCGAGGTAAATGTGGCCAAATGTAATGAACAGACGTGAGTCAGTGCAGGAAAATACTTTGTGAAAAGGCGTGGCATCCGTCTTGTTTTCTGTGTTTCTATTGGCTGCCAGCCCACACGGATCTAGATTCGTTTGGTTTTTATTTTTTTAATGTAGGAGGTACCGTAGCAATGAAAAAAAGCACAGGGTATCACGTACAAGTACTAATTCCGAATCAAACTACGCTGTTGTTTCTTAAAAATGAAGCTAAAGTGAAGATTAGATTTGTTTCCCCTGTGCTCAGTTTGGCTTAGCTGGGTCCCGGTGGGCGGGTCCAATGCTACAGCGGTAGCGTCACATGATCCACGCAGAGACGGGCTCACCAAATCCAATATGGTGGCCAGCTTGGCAGGTCTACGATTTCTGTTGATGTTATTGTTGTTCTGCGGGATCAGGGACGGCGCCTGCAGCCAGCGAGCCCCGCTGGTTGTGGGGCTGCGACTGGAAGACCCACAGGGTCGGGTGTTTATGAGGGAGCGAACCATCTCGGCGCCACCGGGAGCCCGTTTCAAGGTTCGCCTGTTTGGGTCGCAACGGCTGAATGGAAGCTGGCCGTGGGTCTCGTTCGCCACGGCGGCTACGGGGGAGGCCGGGGCCGTGGGAGACGCGGCCGACCCGTGCGGGCAGGAGAGCCGTCGAGCGGCGGCCGCGTTCGAGGTGACGGGAGGGTTTACCCCGGACGAGGAGTACAGCGGGTTTATAACGGTGCAGGCGCGCAAAGACGGCACCCCCTCGCCCGCCGCGGGGGCGGCGAGGGACCAGACCTACCACCATCTGTGTATACTGAGCAACGGGATATGGGCTTCTGTCGGACCGGACAGACTGCGGGTCAACACCGAGAGTGGTCCGCCCGGGGATTACATCCCGGCGTGGGGGCTGGCCGTGCTGGTGGTGGCCCTGGTGGCGGTGTGCGGGGTGTTGAAGATGGTGAACCTCAGCCTCCTGTGGCTGGACCCCCTGGAGCTCTACGTCCTCCACAGCTGCGGGTCGGAGGAGGAGAAGCGGAGCGCTAAACGTTTGGAGCCCATCAGGAGAAGAGGCAACTTCTTGGTGAGTTTACGACGCAAACAACCGACAAGCTTTTACTGCCCAAATGACAAAATAAGGATTCGTAAGATTTCGCAAACGTTCTTTCGTAAAGTTTAACGTTCTCTCTCTCTCTCTCTCTCTCTCTCTCTCTCTCTCTCTCTCTCTCTCTCTCTCTCCCCACTTCGCAGGTGTGTTCCCTGGTGTTTATGTGCGCCCTGGGTCACTCGGTTCTGGGAGTGTTGCTGTACAAGGCTATCGGCGCCATCGCACCGGCCGTGTTCGCCAGCGGCTTCCTCATCTTCGTCCTGGCGGAGTTGGTGCCACACATCCTGTCCTCGGGCTACGGCTTCCAGATGGCCCCGGGTCTCACCTGGGTGGCCCAGGTGTGCATGGTGTTGACCTGTCCGCTGTCCTGTCCGCTGGGCCTCATCCTGGACCTGGCGCTCAGGAGAGACATCAGCACGTGTGGCATACGGGAGAGGGCCATGGAAATGATACGCACCAGCGTCAACGACCCCTACGGGTAACTAACTAACTATGTGTAGCTAGTATCAGGTTCAGGTAACAAACTAACTATTGGTAACTAGTATCAGGTTCAGGTAACTAGCGACGACCCCTACAGGTAACTTACTAACTATTGGTAACTAGTATCAGGTTCAAGTAACTAGCAATGGCCCCTACAGGTAACTTACTAACTATTGGTAACTAACAACCCCTATAGGTTAGGTTACTAGGTACTGCTAACTAATGGTCGGTAATTAATGACAGGCACAGATAACTAAACTGCTTCATTAAATAAATGTACAAATTGTAAACAAACTACTGCATAAAGAATATATTGAATATATTTAAATATTTAATTTATATTTAAGTCATACATTTCCACATTTTCTTCTTAATTATCCCTCTTTGTGATAGCACTGTGTTCGTAATTACCTACGATAATAATAAATCGTAATAATGTACCATAGTCCTTAATTTCCCCACTGGCATGTTCTCTCATCTTATCAGCACGTCTCTCTTATTCCCGGTGTGCGCTCGTTTCGTGTCACCAGTGAGTTTGTGAAGGAGGAGTTTAGCCGCGGGGCGCTGCGCAGCAAGACGGTGGAGGACATCCTCACCCCCCTGAAGGAGTGCTTCATGCTGCCCAGCACCACCACCCTGGACTTCTCCACCATGTCCGACATCATGCAGAGCGGCTACACCCGGGTTCCCATCTACGAGGAGGAGAGGTGAGCGTGGTACAAACACACGACACGTCATTAATGAGCAGGTAGGGGTTAGACATCTTGCTCAAGGGTACCTACAGGACGTCGGGGTTCGAACCCAGAACCTTTCGGTTGAGAGCCACCTTCAGCAGACTGCCGTTCCCCCACATGTATACGGTGTTAGGTAAGGGAGGAGTCAGGATAGTCTAGTGGTTGGGGTGTTTGACTCCCAGCCCAAAGGGTTTGGCTTCCAACACAATGTCCACAGTCATACCTGCACCCACTTGCTTCATTACATGTATAAAAACAAGGACTGCATTGTATAGGGGTGTGAATCTTTCGGTATCTCACGATTTGATTCGATTTCGATTCGTGGGGGGTCACGATTCGATTAAAAATCGATTCTTGTTTCAAAACGATTCCCGATTCAGTACATAGGGCCACTAATTTCAGGATCTACTCCAGTCCGCCGTGCGCTAAGAGAGGCGGTGTTGCAAATTATGGCATGAAAGCAAAGTAAAGTGCCTGTAAGATTATGTAGTTTTAATATTTGAAAAAGTTTTTGGTTGAGTCAGAATCATAGAAGATTTTCTTACATCCCTAGAATTGTCATTGGTAGATGCCATGGCTGAAACTCAGGCTGTGCATGTTTGATTATGTCATATACGTGTCTCTCCCCAGATCCAACATCGTGGAGATCCTGTACGTGAAGGACCTGGCGCTGGTGGACCCCGACGACTGCACCCCTATGACCACCATCACCAAGTTCTACAACCACCCGCTGCACTTTGTCTTCAATGACACCAAGCTGGACGCCATGCTGGAGGAGTTCAAGAAAGGTGCGTGTGCTCATAACGACTTTGTATGACTTCCAACATAACGGGTCGCCAAATACACGTCTGTCTATTTTTTGTTGTCCTGTGAAACAAGCCAACCTGTGTTTGGCTTGCCTTGGCACATGTAGGTTTTCTTTGCATATCTTTCTCATATTTCTACAGTTTCAGTTCATTCATAACCGAAACTGTTTATTTGTAAGGACAACAAAACAGCAAGGCCCGGTTCAGACCTGCCGTCTTCCATTTAGATTTGAGTGATTGAGAAGGACTCAAATCATACCTGACATCCATCGTTCGTCTCTCGATGATCTTGTGCGGAGTCTAAAGGTAGCTCACACTCCGTGTTCTGGATACATCCAGTTGTTTCCAGTCTCGTTCTTCATTACGTTTAACTTCTCATTTTGATGAGGAAATCCATTTACGCAAAATTGCAATTGCAAAACCAGGTCAGGTCTTGAGCAGTTTGGATGAGAAATTATGGACATCACCGAAGTGGACCTGTGCTATCATGATAGACATAATTTCTTGTCAGTTATGGTGGACGAGGTCTCAAAATACCCCATGAAGACACAATAAGCAAATATTTTCAGTTGTAGTCATCTTCATTTGTAAATGTGTAGACAATGTCAACACATGTTTAACAAAACAATTAAATCAATTTGTTGTTGAAAACAGACCCCTTATCAAGTTCCTATTTCCTATTCTAGTCAGTCATTTAGCAGATGTTTTTTTATCCAAAGTGACTTACAATGCATTTTCTATTAGATACTGTTATTAAGGAGCAGGTAGGGTTAGGGTATCTTGCTCAAGGATACCTACAGGTAGACTGTGAACATTGGGGCTTGAACCCAGAACCTTTTGCCTGGGAGTCAAACACCCTAAGCTCTAGACTATCCATGCCCCCTACTAGTTAGCTCCTGACCAATACCTTAGTGATGCCTTGTTTCTAAAGAATCTAAGTGGGGTGTTGCAAATGGAAGTCACTGAAGTTTACGCTGTCCTGTCATTTGACCTCTCCCCTGTCAATAATTTTCTCTCAGGAAATTCCCACCTGGCCATCGTCCAGAAGGTGAACAACGAGGGGGAGGGGGATCCGTTCTACGAGGTGCTGGGATTGATCACCTTGGAGGATGTCATCGAAGAGATCATCAAATCGGAGATCCTGGATGAATCCGACGGTTACAGTAAGAATACAGTCATTCCTTCTTCGATAGCAAGTTGATCTTGGCAATACTTGGCAATAAATCACATTGTGATTCTGATTGTGTTTCAATATTTTTGTAGTAAAGTGACGTTGTCAGATATCAACCAACAGTAGTTTTGTAGTCAAGTCAATATTTAGCCCTTAATCCAAGTTTCAAGTTTCAAGTTTATTGGTCACATCACAGTTTACATTTTACAACATAGAGCAGTGAGTGAAAAACATTATGTGCTGGCCCCAACAGCAGACAGCAGTAATTGAAGGAAAAAATAGATTAAAAAATAGAATCTAAGTATAAGTATAAAATATACAAAAAAATGGATACAAGTTATCAAAACAAAATATAAACAAAATATATATATATAAATCAATGTAATAAAATATACATTGTTATATAATATACGGTTTACAGTATATACAGTGAGGTCCGGGGGGATGTGCAAAAGAGCATGGGCAGTATATTATGCCAACTAAGTGTATTTTTATGTGGAGCAGGGCTCAGTTCTTGTTCAGCAGCCTGATGGCCTGGCTGTGGAAGCTGTCCCTGAGTCTGGTTGTACGGCACTTGATACTGCGGTATCGCCTGCCTGACGGAAGGAGGGAGTAAAGTTTGTGGCTGGGGTGGTTCCTGTCCATGGTGATGCGTCTGGCCTTGGCCACGCACCGCCTGGTATAGATGTCCTGGAGGGAGGGAAGCTCACCTCCGACGATGTACTGGGCCGTCCGCACCACCCTCTGAAGCGCTCTGCGCTCGAGTGCAGTGCAGTTCCCGTACCAGACGGTGATGCATCCTGTCAGAACACTCTCAATGGTACTGCAGTAGAATGTTCTGAGGATGCGGGGGCCCATGCTGAATTTCTTCAGTCGCCTGAGAAAATACAGGCGTTGTTGGGCCTTTTTCACCACGTGTGTGGTGTGCGTGGACCAAGTGAGGTCCTCGGAGATGTGCACCCCGAGGAACTTGAAGCTGCTGACCCTCTCAACTGCAACACCGTCGATGGAGATGGGTGCGTGCACTC
>OOFB01005368.1:19959-30360 GCA_900323305.1 Trachyrincus murrayi
CCACGTTAGGGACTTAGTGTGAGGAAACAGTTGCTCAGCGCAGATGAGAATGTTACCCCAACTCTGCGTCATCCAGCAGCAGGCGGCTGGAACTACAGGGACCAGTAAGTCACTTCTCCCTCCTTCTCCCACGTCACAAATCACTGTATCGCCACAAATGCCCCTATATTGCAATACTTACGGTAAAAGACAGATAAATCATTCCCGTTCACTCTAAGACTTACGGTAAAATATCATGGCCACACCACCGTTCCCGAATCATCACCGCTTCTCCGTTTAGTTGACCGAGGCAACAGTGAGACCGTGGACGACAAGAAGTCGTACTCGAGTGCAACTTTTGTGCATTTTTCACAAATCTTGCTCCATTTATTTTCCTTAATTGTCTGAATCTAATCTAAATTCACCGTGGTCACAAGAGTTGTAAAGAGTTGACACTTGGGAATCAGAATTGGAAAGAACCATTGCCAGGTAAGTTTGCACATATTATATATTTTTTTCTGATATCATGTTGGCACAGTGAAGACAATTATGTATATATTTTTTTACACAACCTCACATGCTAGCTTAGACAACAGCGATTGTCTACATGGAGATAAAGTAACCTGACAAAGGTACATTTTGAAGAGTTTAAACTTCTATTCTTTCTTTTGACTCTGAAGCAAAGTGCTTCACTGAGGCGGACCTGAAGTGCCAAAGGTTTGCAGATCAGGAGGATCTGGTGAGTGGATCTCTCACGGCAGGTGGCCACAGCAGGTATCTCATGAACTCCTCCATGCTCAGGAGGGCTGTTCCACCACCAAGAGCTATCATTTATCTTTCTTCCCTCTCTCATTCTGTGTCTCCTTCTTTCTATCTCAGACGACGATGCTCTTCCAGTCTTGGTGAAGGTTTATGTTCTTCTCTGTCAGCTTCTATTGACACACCTCCATCAAAGATGAACTTGGAGCATCTGCCAAACAAAGTGTATGTGTCCCTCTCTTTGTTCTCTTTTAATCATATATCTCTTTGTATCCCTCTATATCTCTCTTTATATCATCATCTATCCTTCTCCCTCCACTTTCTCTCCCTCCTCTGTCTCTCTCTAGCTCGCTCGCTGTCTCTCGAGTCTAGTCTTTTTGCATTGTAGGCCTTTGTTTTCGCCTGTCATGGAATATTTCTCAGAAAGTCTGAATCCAGGAATAAAGGCTCCTTATCACTGATCTACAATACATCACTCTAGACATTTTTGCTGAGTTGGAAACCCAACGGTGTGATTGGGTGTCGGGAATACAGCAGGAAAACAAATGGGATCCCAAGTTTTTCATGCGATAATATCATCATCACTACTGCATCTCATGTCAGAAGCAATGCTGTGCTTCTGAACTTCCACTGCTGATATCCAGAAACCGACAAGAAAACTAAATGGACTGACTTGTCCTGTTCATATATCATTATAATAATAACTGTAAAATCAACCTATTTTACTGCAGCAGTGCTGCAGTCGGAAGTAGAACATATCCAAGGTGAAATATACAGATCTCTTAATCAGTTAGGATGTAATAATAATGTAATCAGTTTAAAACTGTGACACCCTTGCCTATACCATCGGGACTTCTTTACACATGGGAACATTTTCATCTTTTTAATGTGAGACGCTGAACTCGGTCGGCCGGTTCCCGTTCCCTTTACTGTGTGTACCATTTGTGTATCAACAAAAAACAAACCATTCATAATTAATTGGAAGTTTTAACTCCTCATATACAACAACAAACAAAGGGGTAAACAAACAACAGCTGGATGTCCTTAAAGCTTTGTCAACACCAATAGAAGTACCAGGAGTATCCTGCAGTTACAGTACATACAGCTCTGTTAGTTTTCAGCTGTAACAGATAAATAATGCACTCATAAAAAAGTTTCCATTGCACCATAATCCATAAAGTATACCACCTTCACATAATATACAAAAGTGGTTTAGTTGTGGTCTTATAATGTTGTGCATGTTTCATTAAATAAGTAGCCTACTGTATTTATTGAGTACATATAACATGCTGCTCTGTTTCCATTGCACCGTGATCCATACAATACACCACCTTCATATAATATAAGTTGTTTGTTGTGGTCTTATAATGTGTGCATGGTTCAATAGATATGTGCTGTATTTATTGTCTTTCCTCAATGCTTATAAAAGCTTTCAGTGGTAGCTAAACAACCCACTCCCACATTGGGCATCAATATTGTAACTTACTGTAATTGTGTGTGTAATTGTAATTGTGTAATTATTTGATGAAGGAGTGTATGTCAAATTAAAGTTGATTGAGATGTAGCATACTATTTTTGCAATATCACGGTGAACGATCTCTCTTAAAATAACCCTACTGCATTGAACCTCAAAGCTGCATTCATATTTATCTGCCCACTAGAGGGCGTACAATACACTTCAAAGCACTCTAATCTAATAGAACACAGCTCTCTCCCCCTCTCTCCCCCTCTCTCCCCGTCCCCACCCAACACAAACAGAGGTCTGATTAAGCCATTAAGGACAGCTTCAATATAGACCAACACATCTTGCGAAGTGCATCGCAAACCAAGAGGTCACTATCAGCAAAGCTGTCCACGTTGTTTTTCAATCAGCGCTGTCAAAATAATATACAGCTGGGAGTTATAACAGAAGGACGAGCTACTCAGCTCGAGCAATTCAGCGACCCGATGCCCCTTTTGAAAGCAAGTGGATGATTTATGTCTCAAATATACATTAACAGGAGTTAATTTACAACATTTTAAACCATTAACTTGAGCATTTGAGTTTTTATAATGAGATAATAAAAACAATATAGCAAAAATAAAATGTGTAAAATGACATTTTGACAGGATAAATTAAATAATAAATATATATATATATATATATATATATATACATATATAATAAACACAAACAAACAAATGCATAAATAACAAAAGATATGATTTAATGAAAAATATGAGTCAATAAACCTACCACTGATGGTGGCTCTCTTGGGCAGTATGGTGACCGCCCCCACGGCAGCATCCTCTAGCTGGTAGATGGGGCTGTTCTTGGCACCCCAGCTGTCGGAGCCAATCCACAAGAAGTGGCCCAACTGGTCGGCTCTCTTAGTAGCATTCAGAATACCCCTGGAGTCAAACACACATTACTCAGTAACTAATAGTCAAGGTCATGTGAAGTGTGTGTGTGTGTGTCTGTATATGTGTGTGTGGGTGGGTGGGTGTGGTGGTGTGTGTGTGTGTGTGTGTGTGTGTGTGTGTGGGTGTGTGCATGTACTGTACGGGCAGTACATGTTAACTGACAGATAACTTAGGTTACGTGTATGCAATTAGACCCAGCCACCCATAGACCCGTGACTTGACCAATGGCAGCCAATAAAGCCTGATGTATAATACTCTATATAACACACATTCAATTATATAAAGCATGTGTGTAAGCTATGTGTAAAAGTGGTTTTAATGGTGTGACCTGTAATGCCATATAGTGTTTGATAGTCATGTACGTTCTATAAGCGTGACGGAATTTAAAAAAAACTGTTTAAATGTGTTAACAAGATTAACAACACACATTAAACAATGCCGTATGCTTGAGAATGGGCGGGTTTCTCTGGGTGTGGTCTTTATGCTAATGATCGACTGCTCTGATTGGCTGCTGTACCGGAAGGTTGGACATAGACAGGAGAACAAAGAGACAATATAATTGGTTGGCTGATAACACTTTGTGATATTGCAAAGTGTTTCAAATCTAAATTGGCTCATATTTCCGAAGTCAAATATGACGATATGAGCTCTTTGACTACGAGCCCTTTTGACTGTCATCATTGATAACAAGCTTGTCCTTCAGTATGTCAATACAAAAATAATATGAGGATACCACGGTAGACATTGGCACCATCGATTCCATGTTGCCCAAATGCATCATCATTTGTATCGATGAAGCACTCCGAATGGCCTTTTGTGTTCGATGGGATCCATATAAATACACTTTCCTTGCTTTGTGCCTTGTAGTGCCGACGCTGGTAACCAGTCCAAGCAGTACTAGATCATACTAGACTTAATAACAAGGACATAACTGCTTACCTGATGTCCTCGTCGGAGGCAAAAAGTATGACGGCCCGGGCGTATTGTGTGTCCAGAAGCAGACGGATGATTTTGTCAAAGTCAGAAGGTTTATGATCGTGGGGGATCTTCAGAGACTGGGCAATGCATATCCCACCTGAAGGAGAGAGAAACATGCAACACGTTAACAGTGGCTCACAGGATGGAGACCTTCTTTAAGAGAACTCCCTCTAGAGTTTCTTCAGAAAGGTTGTGCAGTTTAAAGTCGTGAGAAGGAGCATTAAAAAGAGGCAGAGGAAAAGCAGAGAGTTTCCTTCTCAGTCAGCCACCTACACGTAGCATGCACAGAGTTCTCCAGGGTCGGAGAAGAAAGGAATCAAAAGTTTGAGGGTCTTTGTTCAATAAATGTCACTCAAAACAAAAAATAACAAAAAATGTGGAGACTTCTTGTATACTTTATTCACACTCCGTTAGACAGAACTTTATAGTCTTCAGTAGAAGATCGCTTTCTAAAATCAACTTTGTGGTATTGATCACCAGTGTGGCAAATCAATTCATTTTAACATTGCATGCAACAGTGATGACTATCACACCGTGAATAGAAAAACAAAACACTGTCAACATTTGTTTGGCTGCTTCTCAGAGCTTATCCACTATTGGGGCAGTTAAGATTTTATGACACGAGTATACAAGCTACACACAGAGACACTCTTCAGCAGAGAAACACATATTGGCATGTGCATAATAGTAATGCTGTGTACTATTTAGCGACACATGAATGTCATTAAGGAGTGAGTAGGGAGCTAGGGAGCTAGTAGGGAACTAGGGAGCTAGTAGGGAACTAGACATTGGGGATCAAACGCAGCGCCTCCCGGCTGGGCGTACGTCGCCTTAGGCAGCACACTATCCTGCCCCTCTCTGTAGCTCCCTTCATTCACAGGTTTGGGAGAATATTTGATCCAAAGATGGAAGTTTTTATGCTCCATTGCTTGGTTGAAGAGGAGACGAAGGGGCGAGGTCGTAGTTGTGGGCTTTGGGCACAGACCGCAGATCCAAGTCAAAAAACGAATGAAAGGAACAAGCTGGTTTTGTTAAATGAATTACCACACCTTCACCATAGTCAAAAGTTTCATTCCACTTTCCTGCAACCGTTTCTTGGCAAGGATCAAGCTGGCATCACAGTATCCTTCTTTCAAATGATAATTTACTCTCGCTAGTTAATTTACTCTAAATGATGATTTGCTCGAACATCATTTTTTCTTGGAAAATAATCCTCAAAGCGCCCTATTAATTCTTCATTTATCAAGTTAATGTCTTCAGTTGTAGACTGACTGTCAGCCTTGCTATTGTCAAGGTTCCATGGGTGGTTTAACACCCATGTTGGGAAAATATGAAAATGCAGTCAAATGTCCCTGAAAGTGACTTATTATTTGTTATAAGTCATTACAATTGGACATTGTATTCTGCTGTGCATTCCTCAGTAGAAAGGAGGACAGTTAAGGCACAAGCTCATTCGATTTTAAGCCTGTAAAACGTAGATTCCTCATTTGAGGTTTGGTAAAAGCATCCTTGACAGTTAAGGCAAGGTGTTTTTATACAGACTTGGCCTATTATACACAACTTCAACAGCAGCAAACTTGATGGGCCACATCAAATATCCCACCTTGGATACCTTGTATACACCACATGGCTTTTAATATTGTTCTTGCAACGTCTGCCCACCCATGTTGTGAATTGAAGACCGGTACGGTTTAATAACTTTAAACATTGTTATCGTCAGCCAAGGCCACCAGCATCTGTCCAAAATAAACGTCAATGACCAGGGGGCGGATCGCACTTCAATTGGCCAATCGACCCCGGCGGCCCACACACACACACACACATGCACAGCCCACACAAACCAACACCATTTATCTCCCTGTGCCTCTGTGAAGCTAATCCGCTAATGGGTGCAGATTGTGGCCCCATCGCCACACTGCTTGCGGTAAGGAGTGTGTGGCGGCAGCAGACATTAAGGCTTGACGGACAGCCCGCCTTAATTGGCTTCTTCTTCTTCTTCTTCTTCAACGGCCGTTGATGTATTGTTTTTTTATCGCGGTGCTTGAAGAGAGATCACAGGCTTCAGGGGAAATACTTAGTTAGTGATTCGGGGCACTTCTCATTATCACCCAGTGCAATTTACCATCCCTAACCCCGGAGGACCTGGGAGGGAGCGCTGCTACTGCTGGTTGATGCTTTGGTTCAACTTTATTTGGTTCTTCATTATTAATAAGGACTTTGAACTAAAACTTAGGAGGTAGACAATGTGGTTGGTGTTTTAGTTGGTGCGCTTTGAGCAGAATGAGCAGAGTTTATTACTTTTAATGACTCTAATGACCTTTATTATTATAATATATTATCTAAATATACTATATGTTCATTATATTAGTGAGATAAACAGATTTCTTGTCAGATTCTTCAACACGTTGTATAGCACTTGATCATCCAATCACAGAAGAGCTTCTAGATGATTTATGATATAGATATGAATGCAGTTTGCATAGCGCTATAGTTATTAAGACTAGAGCTGTTTAACATACAATAGGACACAGTAGTAACTGAGAGAATTCTGCATGGATTTTTAAAATTTTATTTAGAAACAACAAATAGAGTGGAATCTTCAGTTATCTGATAGTAAAGGGATTGGAAATAGTTTTCCCCTGATACATTAAAGTGATCTAATCCAAACCCCAGCTTTAACAATTCTGCCTACATAATGTAGAATGTAACAAAACACCCATGTTGACCAAACTCAGAGACATTGTGACCCTGCTCACAGACGTTCCTCTAAAATATTGTTTTGATCAAGTGGTTTGTAGTTGTAGCTGTAAAAGCTAACTGAGGACAGGTTCTATACCGGGGGTAAAATACGCTCTTAGCCTGCTAGCTCTATTTTGAAATCTAAAAGCTTCTCACTTTTGCAAACCGGAACCGCATTCAATATATTGCTATAGAGTGTCTTTCAAACCAGGCCGTTTACCATGCAGGAGATATCCACCATTTTAGGAATGTGAAGGAGCGTATTACCGGTAATATTGCTTCGGCTTTACATTCCATTTAGCTTTAGGAGAGGGAAAAGACTATAACTGATATACAATAGCTATTGCATTTGTTGAAAATCTCGGCAAACTGTCATGACAAATTGCTACCCCGCTCCTAATCTCAAATTAAATTTAGAAACGGCATTATGACAGATCAAATATATGTCGTTGTGACGGTATTCAGTGTGGGTTCTGCATTTTATTAAACAAAAATGAATAAAACATTTGACTCGGGCTACGCGGCCTTACGGCAGCCTCCACTCCATTGCATGGTTCATTTGTATTCATATTCCTTCTCTCTTGTTATTTATTCCTGGTTTGACCATTGTTTCCATATCGCTTGCCCAAAGGAAAGGGTAGTTTAGAAATGATGAAAAGGATGTCAAAAAGAAAGTAGTTTAATAAACTGCACACATGCATTTTGCTAAGGGCTCACAGGCACATTGTGATTACGTACATGTCGATCCCTTTTCAACCAATACATATTTACTATTGAGTCATTTAGCATATTATCCAAAGAACCTGATCACAGATGTCATTTATAGGGGCAGGTAGGAGTTAGGAGGCATCTTGCTCAAGGATACCAACAGGTACATTGGGGTTCGAACCCAGCACCTTTTGGCTGGGAATCTAACCACTAACACACACACCATAACCACCATATGACCACTAGCATGCCACCCCTAACAGCAGCAGCAAACCCTAACACAACACATGTCAAATCTAAACAACTCATTGGTTGTTAAACGTAACAGATTGTACGCCCGCAAAATCTCAAAAGTCACTTCTATGCTAACTAGTAGTGAATAATGCATCTGATATGTGATATAATGCACGCAGGTGAACCAAGGTTCAGAATTTAACCACAGCACCACCACCTCATTAGCAGCTTCAAAAAGGACAGATGAACCCAAGCGCATGTTGACCTCCAATTAGATATACGTGTCTGGATAGATTACCTTCACAATGGCTATGACAGCGCTCTTGGCTCCCTTACCTCACGTGGACGCGCTACATGACAGAGCGATCACAGGGGGATGCTCGGGTTTTGACCTATCGATCGCATGGTAATCCGCTCTCCAAGGCATGACGAATCCATCACAGAGCCCCTCACCGGGGAAGCCATGTTTGCCGTCGTGTCAAACTGCCACTGTGGCACGTCTTCTTCTTTGATACGGAACTGCTCTCAGTTGCCATAGCGATTGTTGTTTTCTGTTATGGCCAGTGGCTTTGTCTTTGTGACTGTTGCTGTGATGCCAGTAATGTTGTACTCATAATGTGACATCGCAACTTTGTTCATTTTCATTGTTGTGCTTCATTCTTGCCAGAGTACACTGATGATTAATATACGTAATGATTGGTTTCTGTATCAAATATCAAAGATGAGCAATTGGAAAGATGATTGATGTTGATATTTTCTCATCGGACATGGTCTTAAATGAATGACAATGAATACACCAATCCACATTAATATCATGGTGGAGTACTTGAGGAAGGATGAAAGGACATGACAACAAACTGGACCGCCACCAATAAAGCAATGAACTAAACACAGCTTGTTACACATAGAAAATGATGATGATGATTTATAGAGCATATAGAGAGATTACTAGAGCGATTGCTATTCATAGAGCAGCCAAGTGTGTGTCTATGGTGATCATAACTCTAATATCTGATAGATCAAAAAATAAAAAAGCAAGGAAAGGACATTCTAGTGACTAGGGTGTTGGACTCCAAACAGAAAGGTCGCCGGTTCGATTCTCTCCATCTACCTGCTTTGCTATGCTGCAATCTGACCTACACCACTACTGGAGAAAGTGCTGTGCTGGTCTTTATATTTTATGGTTCACCTGACCATCACCTCTGCGAGATGGAACCGAGGGCAGAGCAACAGGGAAACAACTTGTCATACACAGACCAGAACCACAACAGACCTAGGAACCAGCAGGCTGGTCATCTTGCTCAAGGATGCATGTAGACTGCAGACATGGAGGCTCAAACCCGAAATCTTTCTGCTGGAGGTCAAACAGTCTAACAATGAGACTAGTAGGTAGTCGGTAGGGGTATTTTAATGTATACAGAGTCAAGAATAACCTGGAGGATCTCTGCATCCAGTACAAGCAGTACTATACTTGTATTAGGCTGTAAAACCCTGACCGGTATTGGCCAGCCAGCCAGCGCACATAAAGAGACAGGACTTATGGACCTCTGCCCTGCCACAGAATTTACCGGTATCAGCCCTGTCTAAATATTGATCCTGGCGATCATTCTTGGATTAATCTATGTCCATATCTATGAGATCTGGGACAATGGTGGCGATGGTGAGGATGGGGGGGTGGTGAAGAGGGGAGAGGAGACTGAGTCATTCAACGGCGATCGGTGTGCATATGGGAGGGACGGTGATGTCATGGAGTGTAGATCAGAAGCAAGGGGGTAGGATAGTGTAGTGGCTATGGTGTTCGACTCCCAGCCTAAAAAAGTACTGGGTTCGAGTCCCCAATGTCCACAGTCTACCTGTAAGCATCCTTGAGTAGAACACTCTAACCCCTACCTGCTCCTTAACGACATGTATCTGAGTTCACTGTAAGTCACTTTGGATAAAAGCGTCTCTGATGAATGATGAAATAGTTAATAGAACGCAAAGACTGTACTACCATGTCAAGGGCGACTCTTTAAAAGCGTTCCGATAATGGTACTAAAGAGGCTCTGTCACCCTGACAAGACACAGTTTGCCAGACATAATGTACTACAGAAACTGTGGGAGCGAGACTGGAACCAGTTCAGATTATACTGAAGCGTTTCTACTGTATTTCAGGACAGCGGGAGAACTTTATCACCCTGAGGGGACTCCTAAACTTAGCACAAGAGAAGTAGAGCTCACAGATAGTCCTCGTCTGTTCCTCGAGGGAGGCCATTTTGAAAGGATGACCTTTTGACCATCGGCAACCACCAATCCACCAACATCCAGGCCTCTCGTTCCTCTTCTCTCTTCGTGTCTCTCACCCTTTTAAAAGTACCAGTCCCCAACTCAGTGGCCCGTGGTCACTGTCTCTTCCTATTTTAATACACAGAGAATGCATGTACGCACGTGTGTGCGTCACACTCATGCACACACACACACACACATGGATGAAATGCATAGTAGACACGCACTTACACATACACACATCAGACATACACACAGACACACTAAATACACACACACACACACACACACAGTAGATACACACACACACACACACACACACAAGCACACAAATAA
>OOFB01005371.1:7290-20663 GCA_900323305.1 Trachyrincus murrayi
GTGATGGTGGGGGTGGTGGGGGGGGCGGGGGGGGGGTGGGGGGGGGGGGGGGGGGGGGGGGGGGGGGGAAAGGTGGTAGATCACACGACAGAGAGACTGGCATCCGAATTCGGATCGGTGTTTTTTGCAGCTTGACCGAGTGCTTCGTCCTGCATGTCTTCGGGATGAATAGGGGCTCAGTGCTCCACCGCAGCGCGCACAACGCCATGTTGGTATTTCCCAAGGATTATGCAATCTATCCACCTAACCGCTTCATCAAACCCACCGGGTTCGTTGGTAGAAATTACTCTCGAATGAAACCTCAACTACGTATTTTTTTTAAACGCATAATCGTTTCGAGCATGGCGTATGTGTTAACAAATCAACGACCGTGGCACAACAGCGACACAAATGTACACATCTTAAACACTATCCACCCGCAGACAAAAAAACAAATGCCGCTGTTTACTTTAAAGCTCGTATATTCCCGTAAACACCGCGCTCCTGGTGGCGGCGAGCATTACGTGTCGACGAGCGTTGCGTTTGGCCAGGCGGTAGCTTCTGTCGAGGTGTGCAAGTAAGATACGTCGAACCCCATTTGCCAAGTGTGTTCGGCGGGTGACATAAGGAAATTAACGCGGACGAAATGCGTTGTTTTAAAAGCATGTCACCAAACACACCCGCGTGTAGATAAAGCGCTCGGTTCGTGGCTAACGTTAGCCCCCCACAAAGCTGCTGATGTAAGAAACGCAGCCTGCTAACTAACTAGCATGCAGGACCCCCCCCCCCCCCCCCCCCCCCCCCCCCCCCCCCAACACAACACAAATTACCACGTAAAGCCACACACACACAACCAGTACCACTCCGTATGCTGTCGGGGCCGCAATGTAGTTATATTTCAATGCAGCGTATTCGCTCATAGCGTTTCGTTCACGTCCAGTGAGACGAGAGTACCACTAAAAACACCGCAAGTCGAGCCCATATTATGAGTATCGTTAAAACGCACAGAAGGAAATCGGAGCTCGCGGGTCCACAATAGCGTCTCGCGCATTGAGTCGGTGCAGTTACGGCACGACCTGTTAACCGGGCCGGCGGGGGGGGGGTCGTTCGGTTACACCGGGAGCCGTCATAAGCGAATCATCACAACTTTACTTCAATCAACGCCTATTACGTAGTAAGCGAGACATCGCAGACTAGCATTTCAATGAACGCAATGAAATGATTTGCTCTGGGCGAATACGCATAACAACCCCCCCCCCTCTCTCTCTCTCTCTCTGTGTCTCTCTCTCTCGCCGTGACACGGTGCATGTGTCGGGTTGACAATGGTACGGTGTGGGGAAATATGTGGAAAAACGCGAGGAGCTGAGGGTTAAGAACCTTGCCTCGCTGCTAGATCGCTAACAAAGAAAAAGGAGGAACCTACCACGTGACGAGGTTGCACTATCCGAGGGAATTTCGCTAACAATCCCCCCGCAGTTTAAGTGAAAAAGCAAGAATGTCGGCAACAAAAGGGTGTCTTCCTTCGATCAATTGGCCATTAATTAATCCAAGAATGCGAGCCGATCGCCCCGAAGGCCCCGGTTTCCGAAGCCGCTTTGGGTTCGTTCCGGAATCGAGCAATGGGCGAATCACCGAACTACACCTCGTCCGCCTCGTCGCTGAATCGAAAATAAGACAAGGCCCGGAAATTTTGATATCCCCAGAATTGTTTCAGATGTGGTATATTTGAAATGATCCTTTGTCGAAAAGTCAAACACCCCGAAAACCGAGCGTAATCCAGACGGCGGTTTATCGCGAGTCTTTTTTTCTCGTTTTAGGGAGAGACGCTTAGAAAATGGCGGCTAGCTCCTCTCCCTCGGATTTGAGTCTGACAAACATAGAAGTGCTGTGTGTGTGTGTGTGTGTGTGTGTGTGTGTGTGTGCGCGCGCGCGTCTGCGCGCGCGTGTGTGTGTGTTGCTTGCATGTAGGCGGGAGGCATTTCTCGTTCTCACCACTAGAGTAAAGGGCAGATAAGAAACAGAAAAAAACCCAAATAGAAGATACCACAGGAGGGCATTGTCTTCCAAAGGATAACCAATACATTCCGCTGTGGTTATGCTTTTAGTCCAAAAATACAAACATATACAGTTAGGCATACAAACCCCGTCTATAACACCACAGGCAATAGATTACATGAACTATGTTGTTATGATCTGCCAAATGTAAAAAGGAGAATATTGGACTAATAACACCTTCTTAATAAATAATAGCCCTTAATTGGACCTTATTTGTATTGAAACTACTATTAACTTTGGGTTAGATTTAGTGTGCCTGCCTGTGAAATGCTCTCTCATGTTGCATTGTAGGAGACAACACCCTCAAGGAAATGGGCCGAAGGAGGGGTTGAAAGACTGCGCTGCTCAGAGGAACAGGATCAGCCACCATTACACCAACACTCTCACATTACACCCACCGGCCACTTGGCGGAGCTCTTTCACAGGCGTGGGCTCCCAATGGGTGCCCGTTGTTGTATACAAATACCTGGTAATATTTAAATGAAGGGTATTGCAACATAACATACTGGCAATTCAATATAAATATAATGGCTATACTTGTGGTGTAAAAATAAATAATGTATTATTATTTATGTATATAAGTTGAAATAAATACAGGATTTTCAGTTGTTAATTTAATGCCGTTGGTATGCCTTGTAATTTAATTTAATGTGTTACTTTACATTTGACTATGGGATGGAATATACATTAGTGTTGATATTTATGTATTATAATGCAATTTATTTGTGAATGCATCTAATTTAACAAGTTAAAGGTCAATAGGGGTCTGGGTGATCAAACCATCATAACAGTCTCTCCTGGCTTCACTAAAACATCCTTTATCAATATAATTTGTCAAAATTACTTCCACGTACCGATTCTGCCGAAGAGCATTTGAGCCGATGAGCTCTCACCACGAATGTATAATACAATAGCAATATAGCACTTTCATCTTTTGGAATCAATGCATGTTGCGTCAGTACAGAGTTCGTTAAAGTTTGTGGACAAACAAACAAACAAACTGTAAATCGATACAAGTATTTTACTAAATGTCTTATCACAAAGACCAAAGTACTACTGCTATTGTTTTAGTGAAGCCAGGAGAGACGGTTATGATGGTTCGATTACCCAGACTGGTATTGTGCTTTAACACAAATTATCAGGAGTTAATACAAACTGTACTATTTTCCAAGTTGCAGCGATAACGTTTTTACCATGTGCATGTACGTGCATGTCTGAATACGCTATTGGACATTATTATAATAAATACATCCGTATGCTATGTGACAACCATTTGGACTGAACTCAATGGCTCTCCTCAACAACCACAGCTGATAATATTGATAAATGTACATACAGCAACTCCATGAGATTGATCGATAACCCCCAACAATAACACTATACCTTAGATGTCATCACTGAAAATCTCCATCCACCAATCCAAGAGGCCATTATTCCGATTTCCAATTTTTACAACTGTTGTTATACCTGAAAGAAAGGGAAATAAAGATAAATTAGGTGAGGTTAGTTGGAATAAGAGTGTCAGACTGACTTGAGAAACAGTTTCAGGGTCTGTGTGTAAACCCACCAGCATTATTCCTGCAAACACGTTTAATGTGACATGATGATTCAATAGATGATTTAACCAGAATCAGAGGGTTAACCCTAATCCTGACGTGTAAGCTTTAGTGGTGTTCTTATAGTTTAACTGGTATGTGTCATATAAAGGGAAATTAAGCATTCGAGGAACCTGTATATAAGGGTTAGGGTTAGGGCATATCACATTTGTTGGATATTTAAAAAATAGCAAAAAATACAATCCAATTCACACCAACCTCCATATGGTAATAATATGGTATTAAGGGGACACAACAGGCACACAAAAGTGGACACCTTCACGCGTTTAATGCAAACAACCGAGATGAATTCGGATGTTCAACGTTATACTAATAAACCGTCTGACGGGTAGGGCTAATGCAAACACAGTCACATCAGCATATTATCTCTTGATCAATGGCGATCAAACAACTTTGACAAATAAACACGTTTGGAAAACTGCAGGAGAACGGCTAGAATATATATTGCAAGAAAAAGTTTCAGTAATGATCGGTATAATGTGTTGTTTACAAAGACACAGAAAAAGACAAGTGAGTGTTTCAATAAACGAGTGCCACGGAAATCATTATTGAATATTAAAAACGCGTCTTTGATGATTGTTTCATGCACTCTTCATTGTTAAGTCTTTACATTAATCGATTGTTAAACATTCGTGCGTTCTTCGCGGCGTGAAGGCTCGTACATGGTAAAGGTCCCACACGACTTGAACGCACCACCGCTAGCACCGCTGACCAATCCCAGTTTAGCTAGCTCGCCTGCTAGAAAACATGCTAACAGTTGTTAGCATGTTTCCTACATGACTTACCGATGACTTACCGTTTTTTTACACGTTTGGCACAAACGCGTTGCAGGAAAAAACTGTAATATCGCACCAAATGCCGGAACTTTCCAATGCATTTGTTGTTTTCCTCTGACACCGGGCCTTTTTAATTAATATTTGCGATTTATTAAACAAAATCTGACTGAGCAGCTTGCCCTGTTACTAACGGCAGACGACTTGATAACAATCCGCCCCTGACTCCTCATTGGTCACTTCTTCAAATCCATGCGTGCTATTGGCTGCCACAGCTGTCACTCTTTTGCAAATACCCGTACAGCGGAAACGCTGATGAAAGTTGATATCAAAAACTTAATTATTACAAATAATTTGACTGTCTTATAAACTAAATATTTACAATTATCTCAAGTTATTTATCATTTGCAAATCTCTGTGTTCACCGTTGCCCATATAGTTAGTCATAACATAACCTATGGTACACCAGCTTTGTCCTGACGCTTTACCATTCACTACATAAAAGTACATTATATTAAAGTATTTATGTAATATATGTTGATTTAGATATCTCACCCTGACAGCACATCAGTACAAAAATATTGCCCACAAGTTGCCATACAGAGATACTATGATGAATCATTTGCTATGCCGATTGAAGTTATATATTCAACCATAATTGGCCATCACCTCTATGGCTATACAGGTTATTTATTAAGAAGTTCTGCTCGTTATAACTTGAAGAACAACAAGCAGCAGATAATCTTGACACAGAGGAGAAAACGCATTGCAAGCCAGCTCAGTGGGAAAGGAGTGAAACCCTTGCTAATGTCGATGCTTGTGGAAGTGACTGTCGTGGTAATGTGGTATCGTACATAAATAGGCTGCTACACCATTAGTAGCACAACGACTGGGCCCAGGCCTAGTTTCAGGTTCAGGTAAGTGGATGTATAAAGACCGAGAGACAAGATGTTCTCTTAGGTGCCACTCCTGTCTCCCACATTCACGCCAGTAGCCTATTATCACAGTGTTGACGGACCTGGTGTCAGCGTGTCTCTTACAAACGTAGGCCCAGTGCTTAAGGAACTCTGATTAGTGTGTGATTTGGATCAATATGTAATTGAAGATCAATGAATTGGCTCATGAGATAGACTCCATCCCCCTGAGCAGGATGAAATAGGAGATGATGGATCCGAAAATCTAATAAAGGCCTCACGGGAGTGATGGTGGTTTAAAGTATGATAGCAACCTTTGCATTCTCAATCAAAAATATATAAATATAACTGAGATAATATTGGATCTGTTGATATTTTAGAAGAGCATATTTGACCACTGATCCATTTTAGTAGAATACTCAACAGTGAAATAGGCTACATAAAACAATATTTTATCACACAATATTGGCATACACTATTACTGCATTATAAACAAAATACTGATATTAGTAGGCCTAGCATAGGTAGACTATGATTATGACGTATTTAGTAAAGTTAATACTACTATGATTTAGTAAGGTGAAATATGAAATATGATGCCGAATTAGACCACAGCTTTGTCACATACGGGCCCTGTATGAATCTTAACAGACACATTTGCTTCAAATCAATCCTGCATTGAATTATTAACCATGCAGGCTTGGTTTATGCGATTTATGAGACGTTAGTCTGTAAGCACAGATGTATATATGTATATGCACCACTGACTGGAGCAGTGGTGTAGGCCTTTATACTATATCCTCCATACGTTGTTAATCAAATGAACAACAAGCATGTTTGCAAACGGAACAAAGTAGACAGGATAAAGCCCTCAGTGATGTGGTTGACAGAGCGCTCTGTTATGTCCTACAGTAGGCCTACCAGTAGGCCTACCAGTATACTAGTAGGCCTACCGGTATACTGTTCCAGTACACAGTACCAGTACTCTGTAGCAAGCTCAACTTTCTTCATTTCTAAATTAACCTGACAATGACTCCCATCTTATTTTTATACAATTTTATTTTGACTGCTTCTGTGTTGATTCTTATATCAATTTTATTCCGTTTATGCTCATCCTAACTCCATAATTTATCTGTGGATCAGTTCAGCATGTAATTTGTTTTTCTGCCTCATTAAATGGTGCATAATCCACTAAATCGTGGAAAACACTCCCGGGGTAGTTACACAGAATCACCACTAGATGGCGCTGCAGCGCCACACTAGGCTGTGGCTGACAGGTGTGTTGATGAACACGCACACACAAAGCACACAGTTCCTGTTGCATTTCACACATGCATCATGTTCCACTGACATTTATTTTCTGTTCATTTTTCAAAGCTGTAGATTGTATCACTGCATACTGATGGCCTTCATGTAATCAGTTAGCATGATGCTAGTCAGGTAGATAGAACATTGTTTTACCGTAGGCCTAAATACAACTAAAGGTTATGAAACACCACGTCGATTTACTGATATAACATGCCACTATGATTAAACTCCACTGTGATTTATTAAGGTGAAATAATAATATAATTTAGTAAGATGAAACAATGTCAATAATATCTCCCTGAACTGTTTATGTTTACAAGTATTTACAAGTACATTCACATTTCAACTTTTTGTGTGTATATAGATATATTTTCTGTATATTTTTGTTTTATTTGAATTTCTACTGTGCTGTAGTAGGCCTACCAACCTTCCTCTGCGACACCCTTCTTAATAAAGTTATCTTTAGGCCTATACCACTGTGGTTTAGTAAAGTTACATAGGCCTACTTGGCCTACTATAATTTAGTAAAGTTACATAGGCCTACTTGGCCTACTATGATTTTGTAAAGTTACATAGGCCTACTATGATTTAATAAGATAAAGTAATACTATGATTTAGTATGGCGTAATATTTCTTTGAGGTCATTCAAGGCCGCACCTCCAGTGCTAATGTTAAGCCAACATGAAACTCCAAAAAAAGGTTAATCTCTTTTTTCCTGCCTCCTGAACTGGAGAGCGGATCCCAGAGATATCTCCCAGGGTGCTCTGGGGCGTCGTTAGGCAGCTGTTCTCTGCGTGATGCCGGCCAGCAGAGGGGAGCGATGGAGGAGCGGCCAGCGAGACGGCGGCAAGTTGAATAACACCACCACGCCGCCTCCAAATACATTTCCTGTGTCACGGACCCTGCGGGGGGCTCAGGACCGCCCGGTGGTGGTGGTGGTGCTGGGTCGCCGGTGGTCCACTCCAACACAGCATCTTTCCACGCTTGGGCCCTCATAACCGCCACGCACATTATCGCTGCTGACCAGTCAGAAAACACCAAACTGTAAACACAGCTGTCTGACCGGTAATGCTTGCCTCTTTCTTCCACTTCCCTAACAATATGACATCATCAGCATTGTTGTGTTTCTTTTATGTGCGACCCAGATACTGTAAGTACCACTTAAACACAAGCGCACACATGGATTCATGGTAATCTGAAAGTAGGCTAACTATTCTTCTGTCGGCATGTGGCACAGCGGTTGGTGATTGGTTGACTAAGACCAAACGGTTCCTTTGAAGCTGAGTTCAGTTCCTCGGCTCCACACAGTCTACAAACAAGAAAGAGCTTCATGTACAGATGTTTAAATCCTAACCGGTGTTTGTTCACAAACCAGGAAGTAAACATGACACACAGTTACTATGCAGAGGATAACTTTAGGCTTTAATACACAACTGTATTTTCATATTTAACAACAACCGTTCACATATAACTGGAGAGGGGTGGTTTAAGATTGTTTTTGTTTGTTGTGAGGGAAACACGAGATCCATATATAATGTGTGACGATAATATTCTGAATAATAGCAGTGAAGGAGTTGGGGCTTTGCATGTTGGCACAGTAGGAATGTGGCGTTTCAGGGCTTCTCCGGGAGTGTACCTCTTCCAGTGATATTGGACTTGCGTTGATACGTATGAACACTACTCTCTACAGTCACAGCTAAGATATAGGATATTTTACAAACCAACCTGGCAACATTAAAAGCACTCAAATCCAAAGTTTTCAACGTTGTAATTCCTCCAGGTGAACAGGACAGAGGGATATAGTTACAAGGTATCAGTTGGCTGGTAGTAAGATAGTGGGCATGGTCAAAGAGCAGCCCAAAACTTCTGGTTTCCAGACCCAATGTCCTCAGCCTACCTGGAAGCAATCTTAAGCAAGAACGGGGTATAGGGTAGGGTATACATGGTAGAGGGCACAGGGTAAACAGGGTATAGGGTAAACAGAGGGGTATAGGGTATAGGGTATAGGGTACAGTATACAGGGTATAGGTGGTAGAGGTGGTACAGTATACCGGTACAGATGATATAGGGTACAGGTGGAATGTGTAAATCCTGGCGGGTTGAGGTGACATGGAGTCAAGGGCTCCACAGGGCAAAACGGCCCACAGGAAGTGACCTCATCAGTGTGAAGGAACACTACTTACTACCAAAGAGGTGTTGATAGTAATAACTTAGTGGTTTGGACGTTTGACAAGAGTGCAGTGGTCCAATTGATCTCCGATCTCAGCAATAAATGATCACAAATAATACAGTGCAAGCAATAATAACAACAGAATATACAGCAGACACATATTACAAAGTGTTCATAGATTCACATTGTAAGTAGCAGTAGAAGTAGTAGTAGTAGTACTAGTAGTAGTTGTCGCCGTCATCTCTCAAGAGTCTTTCTTGGTCACTAACCTATCAGTCTCTCTAGGACTGGATCAGAGGTCCCTTCCAGTGGTAGAGAGACAACAACTATCTCTCTCTCGCTCTCTCTCTCTCTCTCTCTCTCTCTCTCTCTCTCTCTCTCTCTCTCGCTCTCTCTCTCTGGGTGTGTCTCTCTCTCATAGCGAGGTGGACTGCTTGATGCTGTGGAAGCTGACCCGGGAGGGGGAGGTGGGGATGGAGATGGCCTGGGTCATCCTCGCCCGGATGGAGTGTTGCTCTTGCCAGCGGTGGAACCTCTTCCTCACCGCCGACCTCACCTGTCACACACAACCAATAGGAATCAGACCTCACCTGTCAGACACAACCAATAGGGATCAGACCTCACCTGTCAGACACAACCAATAGGAATCAGACCTCACCTGTCAGACACAACCAATAGGAATCAGATCTCACCCGTCAGACACAACCAATAGGAATCAGATCTCACCCGTCAGACACAACCAATAGGAATCAGACCTCACCTGTCAGACACAACCAATAGGAATCAGATCTCACCCGTCAGACACAACCAATAGGAATCAGATCTCACCTGTCAGACACAACCAATAGGAATCAGACCTCACCTGTCAGACACAACCAATAGGAATCAGACCTCACCTGTCAGACACAACCAATAGGAATCAGACCTCACCTGTCACACACAACCAATAGGGATCAGACCTCACCTGTCACAGATAACCAATAGGAATCTAGTCTCGCAGAACCATACGGAAAGCCTGGGACACAGCGTTGATTAACTGTGTCAAGAACCGAATACTTGTCAGGAAGAGGTCTTGATTGACATGCAAGCGCGACCAATCACGGACCGTACGCCGGGAACAGAACTTCTAGAAAAACAGACCTGTGGTGAAGCAAATTGTTGTTGCAAATGGGATTGCTCAGCAATCTATGAAAAAAAAGATATACCGGTAGACTGAAGAAACCCACGGATGTAAATAAGAATAAACCTGATTCTCTGTGTCACGCCGGAGCTATGTCTACATTTCTGCAAAAACATCTCAGTATTATTGTCCCACTACCTCAATATCCATAATATGGCGTTATTTAGCCGGATACCCTGAGAGCAAATAACACATATTGGTGGATGTGGGTGCACTCAAAGTAGCACTGGTTGTTCATTCAACTACACTGAAAAGATCTAAAAAGATCAAAGGATTGTTTCTCTCTACTGCGAAGCAGCCTTAAAGCTGCTGTAGGTAAGAGAGTTGTAAAGAGAGAGAGAGAGAGCAGAAAGGAGCACAAGAGAGCAAGACTTTGAAACTAAACCCAAAAAACATCACCTGTCACGGCACCTGTGATTGACAAGATGGATTCCCTGAACCAATCAGGGAAGAGGTCCCCGAAACATTCTCACAGCGTTTAGCATTCTAGCATTCTGTCACACTTTTCACGAATGTTTTTTCTTTTCACATGTTCCTGCTATTAATAATAATGTAAAGGCCATCTTCTGTATCTCAAACACGACAACACATTTAAATGGTAAATGTCCGGGATTATCTCTCCTGGTTTATCAGACATAACACAGCTAAACACTCACAGTGCTTTCCTGCGCCATTCCGGCAGCCGCAATGAATTCTGGGAAGTGGCTGAGGAATATAAATTCATAGATATGTAAAAGAGGCAAATCCACTCACCTCACTGTTCAGAAAGCAGTAAAACACAGACACGAAGAAGCCCTGAGAGAAGGAGTGATGAAAAGAGAGAGAGAGACAGAGAGAGAGAGAGAACCATCAAAAAGAGGTAATTTAAATGACTAACAACTGTACCTACAGTATATTGCGTCCTGCTGTGTGTTTCATTACACTGCAGAGCATTCTGAAACGCTCGGAGACATAGAGGTTCAAAGCTCTGGGAATGCTAATTCACTCACCTGGAAGGACTCCAAGAAGGAGTTAAAATATATGAAGACAACCTGAGAGACCTCATCTTCTCCAGGGTTCACGAAGAACAGCATGTAGGTGATCCCCAGCAGGGGGAGGAGAACCAGTGTCGCCTTCACCGCTTTCCTGAAAAAACATGACATCACCACAGGCCCACGAGAACCCAGCACAGAACCACACCCACAGACCAGAACCACAGACCAGAACCACACCCACAGACCAGAACCACACTCACAGACCAGAGCAGAACCACACCCACGGACCAGAACCACACCCACGGACCAGAACCACACTCACAGACCAGCGCAGAACCACACCCACAGACCAGAGCAGAACCACACCCACAGATCAGACCAGAACCACACACACAGACCAGAACCACACCCAAACCAGTTTTGTAACCATGTATGATGATTTAAAGTACTTCAGTATCTACAGTATATATCTACAGTATACACCATAGGTTACAGTAAATGTGCATACGTTTCTACATTAAGCATACTGGAAGTGTACCAGTACTGGGTAGGTTAGTAGTGTACCAGTACCGGGTAGGTTAGTAGTGTACCAGTACCGGGTAGGTTGGTGGTGTACCTGTACCGCGTAGGTTAGTAGTGTACCTGTACTGGATGGTTTCCGATGTGGTGGAGGCTCGTAGTTTGGTCATGAGGATCCTCACGATGTTGAAGAGGAAGATGAAGTTTATCTGAGGACAAAAACAGAACAGTGTGTGACAAGTGTCACGCTGTTCGTGGGGTTGGAAGTCTCTGTGGTAATAGTCACACCACACCAAGCTAGCTAGCTCGCTAGTGGCTACGTTTGTAACCAAGGAAGAACATCACTACGCCTCCTCCTAATACTACTATTACTACTAGTACTAGGAATTTAGTTTTCATTCTGACCGAAGTGGTGGAATCGCCTGTGTTCGCTTCACCCAGTGGAAATTATATATAACTTATAGTCTCTCCCCCTCTGTCTTTGTAATAAATATGACAAATAAATAGTTCAACCAATTGCTTTATGGCTGGAATTTATTTTATCAGGTGTGTACAAGGCTGTGTTGAGCCTGGCTTTGTCATTCGCGGCAGAAAGATTGAAAACTATTCGGCTGGAGAAATGTGAACAGTCAAGGTTTATTATTTTAAAGCAAGAGAATGTTAGCAGAGTAGCTGTATTTCAACCGAAGAGACACACACACGTATGCTTCTTTTATTAGATTACACAAGTTCTGAGATTAATAATAGATGATATATAATATATAATATATGCCATTTGTTTGGGATGCTTTTATCAAAAGCATTTTACAATACTGTGAGTGCATACATTTATAGCAAGTGTGCCCCTCCGGCCCAGCCAAGTTATTTTTAAGCATCCGCCAAAGTTCAAATGCGAAATAAATAATAAATGTCCTATAATAAACACTGCCGAAAAAACCGGCTGACTCGGCTCTTCAGAGCTCACTGTGCACCTGGAGTGAAGGAAGTGTGCGTTCAGCTCCTTTCCATCCAAATTTCGTAAATTTCACCCCGATTTACACTCAGATTCAGGGAATGATGAAATGAACGCATCTGTAGTTTGATCAGGAAATAAGTGATGGTACTTTGAGCATGCGTACTGTATGCCTGATTCAGTCATTAATGCAGTCAGAAACAAACCAGAGACTCCAGGTTTGGTTTCTGACTACATTATGGACCGGATGAATCAGAGGTTTTAAAATGGCACACCGTCAACTTTTGATGAAGATAAACCAGGGTATCCCTGTAAGCCATGCCTTAAAACAAGAACTACCTAGCCCAAGAACAATCAAGAAGAGGTCCTGTAACAAGGATACATCAAAATGTAAGATAAATCCGATACAATACATACATTTTTCTGTACATATGCATATTGTTCTTTATATTTTTACTTCTCTATTTTTACTTTTCTATTCTATATTTTTTCGTATTATTTTCTATCTTGAGTGGGGCAATTGTGACAGAAACAATTTCCCTCAGGAATATTCTGAATGTGAATCTCTTACCACCAAGACCAGGATCATGGGTCCCTGGTAGATGTAGTCTGTGTAGACTCCGGCCCGCTTCCCGAACCAGCACCTGAAACCACATCATTACCCTTCAGTCATGTTTAGTCCACTACCACCACCCCCACCACCACCTCCACCACCTCCACTACCCCCTCCCCCCCCCCCCCTGCTCCTTTCTCCCCCCCCCCCCCCCCCCCCCCCCCCCCCCCCCCCCCCCCCCCCCCCCCCCCCCCCCCCCCCCCCCCCTCCCCCCCCCACTCCCCCCCCTCTCTCTCTCCCTCCCTCTCTCTCTCTCTCTCTCTCTCTCTCTCTCTCTCTCTCTCTCTCTCTCCCTCTCTCTCTCTCTCTCTCTCTCTCTC
>OOFB01005376.1:11111-22079 GCA_900323305.1 Trachyrincus murrayi
ACCAATCGGGATCACGGCTACTCACAGCTGAACCCCACCTTCCTCTGGCCAATCAGCTCGCAGGAACTCAACCCTCCCCGCCCCCTCTCGCTCCACTCCATGCCTTCAGTGCTGAGTGAGCAGAGAGCAGCTCGCTCTACCAGCTGAGAGGGGAGAATAACACACAGAGAGAGAGAGAGAGAGAGAGAGAGAGAGAGAGATATTTGTGGAGGCCCATCAGCCAACAGTGCGAGAACAGCAAAGTCAATTCAGACCAGAACCATCAATTAGATTCTCAGCAGTTTTCAGGGGAAGTGTATTGACAGTATGCTGTTGCATCTTTAAAAAGAACAGTGCAGCTGTGCACCAGCTGTGTGTGTGTGTGTGTGTGTGTGTGTCTACCACACATACGTGCCCACAACAAACACACAAACACAAAAAGCACACACACAGCGGACAGACACCACAAACACCTTCACCTCCCGCGGGTTCAATAATTACAAAGCACACTCGCGCGTGGGCCATAGGCCTTGTTCAAACCCACGACAACACTGTGTTTCACACATGTTGTGTTTAAGAAAAGCCGGAACTGACCGAGGGGGCGGGGCCTGTGGTTCAGGAAGTGGACTGCTAACACCTAGTTGCTAGATTAGCGATTTTCCAATCGGCCGCAAGTCATTAGTGGGTCACAGCAGGGGGCCGAATGGGTCGCGGGATGGCCACAAGAAACTTTACTTAAAATATATATGCCTGTCTACGTGCCATGTCTGTTTCATTTCATCATTAGTATGCTTGAAGACTGAAGCGGAATACGGTATCGAAGAGCAATGAACATAGAGAAATGCTAGTTGACATGGTTATTATGAGAATGTATAGCTTATTTTACGACACAAAGTGTTGGGTTGGTGGGTCCTGGGCCAAAAGTACGTGACCCCACAGATGGGTCACGGCACGAATCTCACTGAATCTCACAAAAAGACTCTCACTCTGATAGTTTCGCATATCAGCCGGACAACAGTCTAAACTAAGGTATCTGTATGTGGATTGTGTGTTGTTGGTGGCTGGTTTAAGCAGAGTCAGCCAGTCTGATTAGACTCTGGGGCTGGGTGAGGCTGCACACCTGTGGTGCATTGAGTAACCAAGGCCCACAGGTTAAACCAGCCATCACCACACAGAGAGAGAGAGAGAGAGAGAGAGAGAGAGAGAGGAGCGCTGACAACAGCACTTACCATCTGCTCTGCCTGCTTAACTACTACAACTCTACAGTAAACCGGTTTATTCATTACCACCTGTGTCTTGGTGTTCGGAGGAGCCCTGAAAAGCCACTTCAGTGGCATGTGGCAGGGTCGACTGCTACACTGCATTAGAAAATATCAACCAAAGACTCATCAAACACCAGAACACACAACTTACAAATCAGACACAACTCCATATCGATATTCAATCTTATCCTCTGTCTCTCTCCGGCTCTCGTTCTTTTGTCCACTCTTTCTTTAATCTCACAGTTTGAACGTTGGCCAATTTGAAAAAAACAATAGAGGACATCGCCAAGGCTCTTGGAACGACTGGATTCATATTCTGCAGGAAAACACATTCTATTCATCCATTCGACTGAAATCATTTTACATCGTGAATGAAGAGAGAAACCTTTTGGGTTCGCTGATCATTTCAAAGCGATTCGTGGACGAGAAAGGAGTTACGGATCAAGGTTTGGACAAGGCACCGTCAACACAGATAAACTGACATGTGGTGCAGCCTTACGGGGGTACAGACGTGTGCGGCTGTGATGAAAATACCCATTGCAGTTACCCACAGTCCCTGACGATACATTTGATTGTATCGTTATTTGAAGACTGGGCTCACGTTAAAAGACGTAAAAAACTGAACAACAATTCACAACGACCAGTTAAGACTAAATGTGCACTGAAATAAAGTGCAATATGGAGAGGGTCTTTACAACAACAAACAACATAAACCAGGAGGGTTACAGACAGATCAGACAGTACAAGTCCCTGCTGGGATAGGAAGGCAGACCTGTGTGTGTGTGTGTGTGTTTACAGGGACAGGTCCTTGTAAATCTTTTCACACATAACGCACAACACTCTATGATTAGTGAAGACTTCCCCTCGACATAGACCTCCCCCCCCCCACACATGCAACATGTGTACTGCGTGCACGCAAACACACGTGCACACTCACACACACACACACACACACACACACACACACACACACAGAAGAAGTCATATGCATTTCATGACCTTTCAGTGCAGACAGATGCTCCATAGCTGGTCGACAGTGTCTCTTTCTGTCTCTCCTTTCCACTCTCTCACCTCCCTCTCACCCTCTAACCTCTCTCCCCCTCTTTCTCAATTCTCTAGCTGGTTGTCTCTCTCTCCTTCAGCTCTCCCCCCTCCCTCTCTCTCTCTATTCTTCCCTATCCTTCCCTTTGCTAGCTTCTTCTTTCTTTAGCGCACACATTTTCCCTCTCTCTCCATTTCCAGCCCTTCCCTCTATCCCTCTTGCTCCGTCTAGCTCTGTCTCCCTCTAGCTCACCCCCTCCTCTTTCTCTCTCTCCCCTCCCTCACTCTCCCTCTCTCTCTCTCTCTCTCTCTCACTCATCCCCTCACAGCAGAACAGGCACCTGTTTGTTCTGTCCTCTGTCTATCTTTCCGTCCTGACGGACACTTTCCAGTCTCTTATTAATTCCACAGTTTTTTTTCCCCCCATCAGGCTTCTGTGCTGCTGCCCACTCAGAAAGCTTTGGCCGCTCCCAGAGAAAGACAAACATTTAAATCACTTCAAAATTCTGGTCGAACGCTTGAAGGTTTGGAGGTGACTCCCACAAACAAACACCTATGCAAACACAGCACCCATCCAGGGTCCTCCTCGTTGTGTTTCGGTGAAGCTGGCGCCTAAAAATTCAGACAATAGAGGGGCTGTCAGGGAATACCAGAAGACACAGGCATCTAAGAGGTTAAGGGGAAGTTTGTCCTGTGCTTTATTTAGCAGGCTGGAAACGAGATGCCAGAGAGGTGAGAGAGAGGAGCGGTCCTCTCCTGCTCCAAAACGGGTCATGTCTTTTCCCCCCCAACACACACTCCAACCTGTGCGCTACCGAAATACTGGCAGCACTTCTGCAAGAAGCAAACATGGCCGCCAAGCTAAACTGGAATTGGCATTAGGTTTCCGTCAAAACTTGGGAGCACTTAGTAGTGTATGTCAGTTAATCAGTTTGTGTACATTTAATGTTTGAGCTAATCCTCCATTTGTAAATTAACTGTTTGTATCAGTTATAAACATGAAGCCCTATATGGACTGGAAAGATTTCAATATCAAAGCCATAAGATCGCAGTGAACAAAGTTTCCGCTTTTACCAAGATGGAGATCCCGTTGTCTTAACAATATTTACTGAAATGTCACAAAAAAGGAGGCATTCTAAGTCCTTAAGATGGAGAATGAGTTAAAGACTGCTGGTAAGCAAATTAGAGAAGGAGAGGAGGAAGAGGGGGAGGACGAGGAGGAGTCCCCGTTTCATCTGATCTTCGTCATTCAACAATTAGAAAAGAAAAAAAAATAAACAGAACCCAAACAGTTTACCCACATCAAAGCGTTTAGGCGGAGGGCCAGCTGAGCACAGAAGGGTCTTTGATGGCCGAAGCTTTGATTTCACCGAGCGACGATCGATGGCTAAGATAAGGAGGAATTAATGAGGGATTAGCTGGCTAAGGGATTGGCCGCCTTAGGAATGCCATTCTATACCTGCACAAATCAAGACCGCCAAGACCTTCCCAGTCACATCCATCCTCATGATGTTTAAAACCAAATTAAAACAGCAATTGGGAACATTTAGATAAAGCTCGTCCACAGGTCTCTAGTTGACAAGCATTTAATGCCTTGCTTGAGAGTACCTGGAAGGCCTGCTGATTGATTGGAGTCGATACTGCATATACTCTAGGAAAGAACTTTTGATCAGCACCAATTCCAAAGCATACCGTGACTGTTAGTAGTTTTGGTTCCATTGGAACAGGAATGATTAACATATAATCCATTTGTTCCACTATTAGAGACATCAAAGTTGTTTAATAAGGCACAGAAAAGAGTATGTTTTATCTTTTTATCTTTGAGGCTCTATTCTCTCATATGTAACCAACATGCAATACCAGTCCAGCATCAGCATTAACGTAACTCCCCTATCATTAAAAAAAAAAGGCTTTATGGAACAACCATTGGTAATGAGTCACCATGACAACACCACAACACTGAATCGTCCAAGCCAAGGTCAAAATACCTCCACAAGCACACCTGGAGGCTCAGCTAGCTAGTTAGCTACACCTGAGATAATATTAAGCCCTCTGTGGCTTGCGACAGAGAAGGTCAAAGTGAGATTGCAATGTTTTACCTTTCCCCGAGTCACAACTCCTTGTAAATGATGTGAGGTTTTAGCAATACTACGGAGATTTAAATGGTTGGGAGGAGGTTTAATGATGAAGAACATTTTGAAGGTTTGAACTGGTTAAGTTTGAGGTGTACAGTTTGAACCGGTTTAGGGTAGGGTTTATTGTTGTTGGATCTAACAATTGGTACTCAAGTTTATTTAACTCTTCCTACACTTGGAACCCTATACATAGCACTTCCTGTTTTTACCAGTTTCCTGGTTCCAACATACAGGGGGGGGGGGTTATCAGTCCCTGAACTCTGCCAGTCCAAACAAAGTTGATGAGTCATGCTGTTGGCACCATTTCAAAGGGTCATGTATTGATTTTAACCACCAGGTTAGATTTAGGGATATCATATAAAATGATTGTTTCCAAAAGTATAAACATATTACAGCTTGTCCAACGTGGACAAGCTGGAACATCCATGGAAAGTTTACTGTCTTTCAATTAGACTAATGCAAATCTATAGGGTGGGAAGAAACACCTACTAACCCATGGAGGAAACCCTGAACTAGCACTGACATTATACACACAGGATCTGAGACCGACATTGATCCAAGGTCTAAAACTTAGGAACAAAATGTTCCAATGAATTGTCAAAAAAAGTAACGTTTTCCCATAAAAGAGACCATGGTATGAGAAAGAAGACAAGGACGTTTGACCACAACTGCCACATCAAACACAACACACGTGCGGATCCATCAGCACAGTCTGTTAGATGCCCAGAGTAAACAGCAACTATTTAGGACACAGTTCCACATATGGGACACACACACACACAAACAAACAAATAGCCACCACCTGGAGGACACTCTTCAGATGATCAGCTGGCGTTTGCATGATATTTACGATGCGGCTGACACACAAGGGAACATTTGAGGACACATTGGGGACACGCACGGTCATACGGGGACACACAAGGTCCCATTAAAACAGATGAGGACGTTTGAGGAGACATCGGGGACATTCAGGGATATGTTAAAACATGATGAAATGTGAGGACACTGAAGAACAGGTTAACACAGTTTAGGACATGGGGACACACAAGGTCACATTAAAACAGATGAGGGTTTGTGGGGACACTGAAGGTAATGTGGGGACATGCAAGGACCCAATAACACAAATAAGGCATAATGTCACTTTCAAACAGATTACATTTCTGGAAACATCAGGACATTCAAGGATACATCAACACAGATGAGGGAATGTGAGGACACATCAGGATACACAAGGACACATAGGGAAGTGTGCATGGTCTCAATTGGACTAGCCTTCAGTCTTAACTATTTTCCCATATCAAGAAACCATGCACTTATTACCGTCTCCCTCACGCCAATGTATTCAAGTACCCAAACGACTAAGGAAATCCAGAGTCTGGTGGATTTAGCTTTCCTTGTTTGTTTTCATTTCAAGTCTTTTCTATGAACAGATCAAACCTCTTCTGTGTTTAAAATCCTGGCGTTTGCACTGTCCCAGAGGAGAGGGGTGAGTTTGACTCCCTCCATGGGGGAGTTATTATCTTAGCTGTGTGGACGGTTCGACAGGGCAGTGCACCTCTAGCCTGTCGGTCTCCGCTAATCAGCGGGTGATTGTGTTTATAAATGGTGTTCTGCCCCGTCTGTCTGTCTGTCTTTCCATTCAAACCAGTCTCTCTCTCTCAAACACAAATCCATCTGTGTGTACACACACACACACACACACACACACATCATTCTCAGGATACACACACACACACACACATACACATATCTGGATGTCCACACAGATGACATCTGCAGCGATGTGTCCCTCTTGGAAGCAGGAGGAGGAGATCTCCTCTCCCCAGACCCAAGTGATCAAAGACCCTGCTGGGACCAGGACTCTGGCCCTGGACCCGACTCTGGCCCTGGACCAGGACTCTGGCCCTAGACCAGGACTGATGAGCAGCCTCAGGCTGCCTAACAGTTTCCAGGGACACGCATTGATTCATATGGCAAACAAATATAATACAGAAACAGCAGCAGCCAGACCTGGCAACCTGCCTGTTTGAATCAAAGAGAGCGAAACAGAGACAGAGAGAGAGAGAGAGAGAGAGAGAGAGAGAGAGGAGAGGAAGACTACAAAAAGATAAAAAACAACTACTGCTGGCGTTATTTAAAGTAAACAACTTAACAACTTAAGTGCCTGTGCTTGTGCTTGTGCTTGTGCATGTGCGTGCATGCATGTGTGTGTGTATTGTGTCTATATGTGTGGGCATGGGTCAGTGGGTCAGTGTCTGCACAAGTGTATGTGTCTATGCATCTGCTCCCCTCTGCAGTGTTTTGTTGGTATGTGTTGTGGTAACTAAGCCCACCTCCATACATAAAGTATATATAATCACTACATTCATTACGCACGGTGAGTGCTGACTCGTGTACACAACATTCACATCCCCGCCTCGGGCCATCGAAGAAGTGCCGTGTTCTGGCTCTGGCACCAGCTGTTGAGCCTCCTCGTTGCATTACATTACTGCAGAAATGTGCCCAGCGGGCATGTCTCTCTCTCTCTCTCTCTCTCTCTCTCTCATCAGCACTCTACAAACAACCATATTATGACACATCTAGTAAACTTCATCTTAGCTGAAATATGGGGCGCTCCCCTGGCCGGAAGAAGGCCTGAGAACCACTTATTTACCCCAATCACAGGATGTTTACAGGACAGTTGAAATTAGCTCACTATGTGATCTGGGTTCACTTACAGTGGAAGTGAATTATTTTACGAGAGGGATTACTTCAGGGGTAGGTAGGGGTGCTTTTCAAGACAAAAGCCAGTGTGTGCTTTTGTCTTGAAATTCCCCCTACAGTCATCATCGGTCATATAGGAAACAGGCTGCAAATGTTTTGGATACAAAAAATAGTTATTTTTTACTCAAGGGTACAAATTTGAGCTTTGTAAAGTCAGTGAGTCGTGTAGGTTTCGCTTGGTCTGCGATCTTCCAGGTTCGTATGTCTCCAAAATCAACTGGAGAAGATCATGAAATGGAGAGACAACCGTAGCCCAGGCCAACATGCACGCCAAGACGAACGCCAAATCTGACACTTGAGAAAAAATAAAATAAAATCATATTCCTTCCATCCACATCGGCCACGAACGGAGAGTGTTAGCGTTGTCAAGGTAACTGTCTTGTTTTTCGAGAATATTTACAATGTGAAAGTGACTGGAAATATTGGTCTGAAAGATTGACTTATTCTGAAACAGGACACACACACAGACAAACACAAATGTGCTTTAGTCAAAGTCCTTTTTCCAAAGCATCTTGCTCTCAATAATCAAAACCATTACAACCATTAAAGCAGTGTGCAGCTCAGCTTTTTATAAGCTATCTTCTGCTACTTTGGGGGAAGGTCTAGTGGTAAGGTTGTTCGACTCCCGTCCAAAGGGTTCTGGGTTTGATCCCCAACGTCTGCAGTCTACCTAGATGCCTACAAGAACCCTACCTGCTCCTTAGTGACACGTATCTGAATTCACTGTGAGCTACCTTGGATGAACACATCTGCTGAATGACTAAATAGTAAACGAGTGATTGGTCACAAAAGACGCTTGTGGGAGCGCGGTGAAACACGAGGAACAGGATCAGACATCAAGATGTCTACTTCCTCGCAACTCCTTCCCTGGAGATCATAGACACCACACACACACACACACCAAAAGATTGTGGTCCCATTCATCCACGGTACCCCCCCCCCTGCCCGCCCCCCGTCCATTACCTCCTACCTCCATCATCCCCTCCCATTCATTCCCCTCAGCGTCGCCTCGACCCGATAACGCAGATAAAGCATGTTTAGCTCAACTCCGTTCCTACGGGATTGCTTTCCAGTTGAGGATGGGGGGGGGTTAGGGTAGAGAGTGGTTTTAGGTCCCATGTCGCCAGTAGCCAAAGTGGTGTTTAGAGCTAAACGTCAGACCTCCCCCCCAAATGAAGCCCCCACTGGGCCACGCAAACCGGGGTGATCCCCCAACGTTTTTAACGTGGGGGTGGGGGGGGGGGCTGTAGCTTAGTGGGAATACAATGTAGCTTTTGTGGCTTGCAGGTTTCTACAGCGAACGCAGGCCATGTTACACACACACACACACACACACACACACACACACACACATGCACACGCAAATTCACATGTGCATTAAGCAGACACAGGTATTTGATACCAAACACACTGCACACAGACACACACACACACACACAATTGATACCCCAACACACATGTGCACATAGAGATGCATGCTTGCACACACACACACACACACACACACACACACACGCACGAGAATGTATGCACACACAGACACTACAGGCAAACCACACACCCACACAGACACAGTCACACAAAGACACACACACACACACACACACACACGTTGTGGCATCTGCATTCCAGTGGACTGATGGACAGTGACCTTCATCATGATGAAGGAGAGACAGAGAGCGAGAGAGAGAGCGAGAGAGAGCGAGAGCGCGCGCGCGAGAGAGAGAGAGAGAGAGAGAGAGAGAGAGAGAGAGAGAGAGAGAGAGAGAGGAAAAGAGAAAAACTGAGTGAAAGAGAGGGAGAGAGATCATTTGTAAAATGATCATACTATTGTATTTTCTAAATCCACTCTTTTCTGGAACAGTATCTCTTATTCAAATACATTTTCCACTGTTTATACATTTTATCTGTACGTTGTCAACGTAAATATATAGCCTACTCAATCCATTTAGAATTCAAAATAGAAAGAGGGGGGGGGGGGGACGACAGACGCTGCCCCATGTCCAAGATCGGTAGCTGTCCACATCATGTGAATTACACGCTGCTACTGGAGCTGTCTGTGAGTGAATGAGCGCTCACGGTGACATGATCAGGCTCTGCGCTTAGAGACTGCAATGGAAAATCGACCGGCGAGGAGGACCGTTCAGCTGCTAACGAAGAACATCTTGAGGCGATCTCTCATTGATCTGGTAATCGTGGAAAAGTGCACTTTTTTCTTGGCTGAAAAAAACGCACACTCACTCACTAGCGCTCCACAGTTTGTGTGGCAGACAAGCAAGCAAGTCAAAGCAACGACAGAAGTGGATGTGAAGCTGAAGTCAGGGCTCTCTGAAGCACCATTCAGGGTCGAGACGCAGGCTGTTCGTGTTGATGTTCACAGATGAAGTAGTTGGCGATGCATTGATGGCGCCTTGGAGTGCCCAAACTAAAGTAGGCCTAAAGTTTTCCTTCAGTGGGCCCTACACGTTCATCATGTCAGTAAACAAACGAATCGCGAAAAAAAAGTTTAAAAAGTTTGGAAATGTAAATTCTGCAACTGGCAATTGTCATTTCGAAGCAGGTTTTCGCAGAATTTCATTTTCATTTTCATGAATGAAAATAGTTTCATTCATGATAGCGTCCATCGCTCATTCAAAGTAAACCAACGCATTAAATAACGCAACATGACACATCAACATAACAAGCGACTTACCATCCAGCTGATAAGCGGTGGACCATTGGCACAGCGAGAGATATAATCCAATAGACCAGAATGAAATCCTGCATGGCACAAGAAAATACTTCAATACACCATCGATTTTACAGGTTTGGAGACACATGCACAAACGGACCACGCGTGAACCATCTCAAGTGACTGAGTACTCGCTTACCGTAAATACATCTTTGATGAAAATTAAAGTACAAAAAATGTGTCGGGATTCATGTGCGTTGAGATCGGGGTTGTGGTGAAGATGGAGATGGAGCCAGAGCCAGCTCTGCCTTTCCTAACTTTTCTTAACGCTCTCTCTCTCTCTCCTCCTCCTCTACGTCTCTCTCCCTCTCTCTCTCTCTCTCTCTCTCTGCGCTACCGGTGACTCCGCGAAGTCATACAAAGGCGTCTTTAGTGCGGGTCCTCTGTGTAATACGACTCTCTCGGTGTGTGTCCGTCAAGGCAAACCTCCTCCCGTCAAATATTCCCACCGCTATTGCAAATTAACACACTCCAGCCAAGTCCGCCCTCCTCCAGGTTTATAGGGTTGGTACCCAAACCTCGCGTTTTTTTCTGCCCTTTAAATATTCACCCTGTAGCCTTGACTAGAAGAGGAGTGAACCGGACTGGAGGTGAAATGCCAAGCATATGCTGTTTTAAGATTTGATAACTGGATTTTTTTTACGTTAAGTGTCAACCATAGTAGTAAGAATAGTGAGAGAAAAGTTAAAAGAAAATAGTAAAGATGATTGCATGCAATCATCGTTACTATTTTCAGTAAAAAGAACTTAACTTTTACTCCTACTACTTCTTTCGTGTACTACTTTTAAAAAAAAATCACTGACAGCAACTATATTATCACTCACAGCAAGGGAAACTTTTTTTACTTCACATACTTCTGATGTTCAGAAATACATTTTGCAATGTACTTGTGTCACACACACACACACACACACCCAATGCAGAAGGCAACCTTGAACACTTAATAGATTACACACACACACACACACACACACACACACACACACACACACACACACACACGGCCGTCTAGGTGCTGGTGCCAGGGTGTGTGTGGGGGGATATATGAGTGTGTTCA
>OOFB01005377.1:14974-32474 GCA_900323305.1 Trachyrincus murrayi
AAGACGCAACGGCATGTAAACACAGAGCACTACAGAGTTTAGTTTCCATATGTGCAGGCAGAGAAAAGGACAGCTGCGCTGTTCTCAGGTCCTCTACCGGGAAGTGTGTGTGTGTGTGTGTGTGTGTGTGTGTGTGTGTGTGTGTGTGTGTGTGTGTGTGTGTGTGTGTGTGTGTGTGTGTGTGTGTGTGTGTGTGTGTGTGTGTGTGTGTGTGTGTGTAATAAATGGTTAAACTGCGTGTCTGAATTGTTTATGAAAATGGTGCGATCGCCAACTGGTTGAGAAATGATGTATGTATAATTAACTATTATCTCTTTCGGCTGAATGGCAGCTGTGATTTCACTATATAAGAACTGTTGGATGAGAAGAAAATACCAGTTTCGATCGGTGCATAGACTTGCGTACTCTCCGATACCCGATCCAGCATTTTGGGCTGTATCGGAGGCATTTCCGATACTGGTATCGGAACAGCTCTAGTTGTATGTATCCATTTACTGCATTTATATTTTACAAAGTTTGAAAATGGGCTAGCCTAATATTCAGCTTTTGAATGAAAAAAAAAAAAATTGGTATCGGGACAGTACGGGCCAATACACAAGTTCAGGTATCTGAATCGGTATCGAGAAGGAAAAATTGGTATCGGAACATCTCTGTCTACCGGTTATTAAATTCTTCGTCTGTTTACCCCTTGTCTCTCCACAGGTCCACAATCTGTACAGCTGTATAAAAGTGGCAGAGGACTTTGTATCCCCAGAACATGTGAAGCACTGCTTTAGACTGACCCAGGAGTTCAGACATCTCTCTACCACTCACTCCAACCATGAGGATAAGCTTCAAGTCAGTCTGCTTCTCAAACACCATATAACCTACTTCACACATACCCTGTGTCTTTATCGCAGCTTTTTCTTTTGCAAAATGCTTGTTTTTTTTTGTATTGCTCAATACAAATGGCCTGCATTTCTTGCTTTGACCGTGGATGTCTTACCATTTGTGTTGTCCCTGCACAGGTGAAAAACATCATCTACCACGCAGTGAAGGATGCTGTTGGGACCCTGAAGGCTCACGAACCCAAGCTAGCCCGGCCGTAAGATACCACACTCCCAAGGCAAACCAATTACAAAATCACATTTCACACACACACACACACACACACACACACACACACACACACACAGTAATTGAGTGTAGATATTTTTTTCAGTTCAGAAAAAAAAAGGTTTGTTATTTGGGGCCAATTTCTGCCTATGCAGCTCATTTGAAATCGAGTGGGCTCATATGTGCTGGCGTTTGTTTTAGATCTTTGATCTCACATTTGTAGTTGATTTTTCAATTCGCTTTTCATCGAGTCTGTATTTAAAGTCGGAGTTTCTTAGTTTGTCTTCTTTTTGTTGTATATGTAAAGACACCAGAGGGGACTGGAGGTAGAAAGCTGCTGTGCCTTCAGAGCAAAGAGGTTCAGCTAATACAAGTGACTAAAGTGTGAGCACTGGGCTAACTTTCCTGTTTTGATGAACTCAATGTTATATTTTTTTTCTTTAATTGAACAGAGGTTAACCTGTGTTTATATACACATTTTTGTTGTTGGATGGGGAATTTTGACAACTGAATTCCATCTGCCCTTTGTGGCTGAAATAGATTCACGAAGCAGCTAGTAAGGGGGAGCAGACCAAAGTTTTGTATTTTTTTTTTTCACTTTTAGAAGTTGATCAGCATTTTATACATCAGAAGGGGGTTCATTTGTTGATAAAGACTGAAAAGGGTTATGGTTGCTTAATTGTTTTTAATCACCTGTTTCATGGTCTGAATGAACTGCATTCTCTCAATATTGTTCAAGAATCACAATTACAGCTTAACAGAACTACTGGCCCTAAATGTTATTTCAATACATCAATATTGATCTTAGCAGTATGATTTTTCTTCTTCAAAATAAAGTTTACAAAAAAACAGTTTGTATGTTTTATGAGTTACAAGCTACTCCTGCATGGAGTTCAAACTTAAGTGTGCTTCCTGCACCCTTTAACTTGCTTTGAATTCCACTGTGCTGTGCTGTTGTGTATTTTAAAAACGTACCTGCAAGGGCTTTTAACTGGGTCACAGAAATGGGTTACTCAAACAAGTAGCTAAACTCAAATCCTCCGTACTCTGTATAATAAACACTTAAAGTAACAGTGCACTGTGATGTTATTTTTATGCATCTGAACAAATTGATCATGGGCAATTAGACTAGATTTTTTTATTTTTACATAAATTATTCACTGACTTATTGTGACCTAATTTATAAGTAAACAAAATACTCAAGGTGTGGTCAGTGGTGGATACACCGGGATATACCACCATATGTCTGAGTATTTTCAATAATTATAATGTTTTGGCACAAGATCAAAGTGGTCAAGGCACTTTGATCTTAAAGGGGAACTTTGCAAATTTTCAACCGGCTTTGTATCATTCCAATGTGGGTAGTATATGCAAATTAACAATTTAATAGTAACGTTTACCCCTCCATGTTGCCTGCACCCAGATCTCCCCGCTACTTTTGTCTACCGGGTGACGCCGCGAAACGCTTGAACTGGGGGTTGATGAATCGTACTTGAGTTTCCGACGAGGAACGCTCGAGTTGACGCGCCGTTGTATTCATTTTTCCTAGTAGGAAGGCAGAATTTTTTTTACCTCCCGAGTTATTAATCGAAAGCAGCATTACCCCCAGTTCAAGCCTTAACGTCATTTGACGTCATTTCAACATGGCCACCCACATCGTATACGGTGAGAAAAAAATATACATTTGATAAAATTGTATTAATTTAACAAAAACAAAAACAAATTTACACATTTGATTTTCACAGACCAAGCAGCATATCAATACAGTAGTTGATTAAACCCAGACAATTAATCGTTACTGTTATCTGTCTTAAGAATACATTTGTAAGTAACTAGCTAATATAAGCGCAACACAAAGTTTAGCGTGACCATCCATGTTTTTCCGACTTTATAGCTCAGACCATAAACGAACGCAGATTTTGCATCTGCTCACACTATAGCCCTAATGCGGATAGACGGAGATAAGGTTGAAAAGCGGTGAAGTTATCATTTAAAGCACGTGGCCCTTTAAGGGAATGTAACCGTTTATAGGAACGCCTGGAACTGGATGCTCCAAATGAGCGTTATTGGTGAGAGAGAGGGCGGGACTTTCAGTTATATGGGTTTAGCGGCGAGAGAGGGACTTCCGATAGAGGGATATCCGTTTCCGTTACATGTTTCGGATATTGATTTGTCAAACATTTCGTCAAAACTCCTCTTGTCATGTCCTTTATTCGTGTCACTCCGGGGACTGTTGACTGACGTACACAGCTCATAGAAAGCAATATACCGGAAATTGCATTGCAGTAGACCGGGATAACGCTACATTGAATGGTCCTCTCAGCCCACCGTGTACTGCAGCACTCGTCAGCGTCCCGACCTGACTGTCCATACAGAAGGATCAACCGCTCCCGTGGCGTGCAGGCCAGCCAGCCTCCCCATCACAACAAACCGCCGCGTAGGAATGGGGGCCACCTAGCTAGTTAGCTTACCAGCCACTATTCTAAAAAAGCAGGGGAAGCTTACGTAAAGTCAAAATGGTGTCTTGGATTATCTCGAGGATTGTGGTGTAAGTATGAATCCAGGCATCTGTGTTTGTGTGTTTAATGTTGGCCGCCAAATGAAGCGGGACTTCGTCCGCCGACTGGTAGTGCATATCGCTGCACCTGCATAGCAGATGCGCCGTTGACTGACATATATTCATTCAGTCTTTATGGCATGACACGCGGACTTTGTTTTTTAAATCGTTTCACAGCTAGTTGATGTTGAGGGACAATCCGCATAAACGGGGTTATTGTAGTGATTTACATATGCTCGAGTACAACGTGGACGTCAACGTGAGCTAGTGTGCTAGCCAGCTGGTCGAGGAAGGTGAAGCCAGAGAAACGATTAGCTGGCTCAAACCTAACTATTAATATTAATTAATACGCCAATGAAATGGACACATGCTACGTGTTTATTAAAGCCATATACTTCAAATGTATAAAAAAAAAGAAGAAGTATTTGGTGTATATCCTTACGGTGGGAATCTAAATGCCTTATGTTAGCGGAAGATAACATAGGTTGGAAATCTGTACATGTTTCTGGGCCATGCAGTCGTTAAATATAATGCTAAAACACAATACATGATTTGTCAGTTATTGACTGGATCATATTCACAGAAGAGACACACTTGGCTTAATTGTGTGAGATACATGTATATGGGTAGCTGCTAGGCCGGCTCTTCCACCTGAACACAGGATGACACTGGATGACTCAACTTAAGTCATCGTTCGCCATGTTCCCTTTCGCCTACTAAAAGCTATGGTTGTTTGTGACTTTTACCAACGTTCATGTAATTCCCCTGGTCTCGATTGACCATGTCGTGTTGTCAATTTGTCCTGGATCAAACATTTTTTATTTTTTTATTTAAACCTTTAAATAAACCTGGAAAGACACAGCTGCTAAATAACATCTGACCTCCACAATAAACTGTCCTGCCAGTGTTACGTAAGGGGGTACAGTGGTCTACTTGGTGAGTCCCAGCTGGCTCTTAAGCTTCACTGCACCTCAGGTGGTCATGTGTCTCTGGAAGACAAACAATGTGACTGGATGTGCTGCATAGTCCATTTAGCCCATTCTCCCCATTGGACATGGGCGCTCTTAGTAGGGCTGAACGATATCGTCAAAAAAAATCATATTGCGATTATTCTGACAGATATTGCGATATGATTCACTATTAGTGGGAATGGTCATTTTTGCATCACAATTTTAAAGGCCAGGGCAGCTCTACACTACTTAATTTATAATGGTGTTATAAAATTACATTTACTCATTTTACCCATATCAAAAAATTGCAGCTCCTGCGATTTGGATATTGCTCTTGGCCATATTGCGATTTCGATAATATTTCGATTAATTGTTCAGCCCTAACTCTTTTCCTCAATTATAGACACACTCCTCGCCCCTTAACGATAATAGCCTTATATATTTGGACTAAAAGGCGTTTACAAACAAGAGTCTGCTTGAGTTCACAGTCTCAAGCGAACTTGTAAGAGCCCAGTGTCTGGGATGGCAGTGGGAGGAGGGGAAGCACTGTGAGTGCAGTGGAGACGTGACTGAGGATTGGGACACAAAGGGATGGAGGGCGTCTGTATGAGCCGGTCTGCTAGCTTGCAGGCCCGCCACGTGCCTCTGACAGCCTCTGACAGCCTCTGCCTTCTGTAGGGAACTTGGCCATGCTCAGAGGCACTGTACGCATGGCTGTGCAGGGTGAACCGGGGCCTGGTCGTAGAGGATGTACATGCCAGTTCAAATGATAAGGAGAATGTCCTACATTGTTGGTTCAATGGATAGGCTGAGGAAGTGATGAATCATGGATAGGCTGGTATTTAGGCTATAAGTTATTCAGCTTCCTCTGATGGTGTGATTGTTGGAAGTGTAAAGGGACCAGTGTGTCCTCATCTCTCCGCTCCATCACACTATTCCAGCATCATCCTGTCACATCAGCACAAATCACCACACTGTCACCAGGAAGGTAACCCTAACCACACACATTGGTGTGTGTGTGTGTGTGTGTGTGTGTGTGTGTGTGTGTGTGTGTGTGTGTGTGTGTGTGTGTGTGTGTGTGTGTGTGTGTGTGTGTGTGTGTGTGTGTGTGTGTGTGTGTGTGTGTGTGAGAATGATCCCTATCAGCATGTTCAGCCAACACATGGTGACCCACCTTGGGAAGCCTTCCGTGTATCTTCACTGTTTATCTGGCTCACAGCAGGCCTTTCCTGAACTGATTATACCATGCTGTTGTGTGCTTTGGCCAACCCACTGGCCATCAGCTCGATAATCCAACTTCCTCTGGCAGAGCAAAGCTCGCTAAAGAAATGGGTGTGCCGTGCCATTGGTGGGGGGGAAATGAGGCAAAAAGAATACAGCCCTAGTTCTCACTGAAAGTTTGTAGAGGAATGGTTTAGGCATACAGAGTAGCTCAGAGCAGTTCAGAGCATAACATGGTCCCTTTACAGGTTAGTCAGGTGTCAAGAGTTAACATCCAGGGGCAATGTTTTTCTTTCACTGGTGTCTGTGTTCTTAAGAGCCTGAGGCTCCCCAACACATGACCAAACCCTGTTGTCTCTCTCTTTCTCTCTTTCTCTCTCCCTCTCCCCCTGCCCCCCTGCCTGCTCCACAGCCTCGCCTTCGGGACGCTTTACCCAGCCTACTCCTCCTACAAGGCTGTCAAAACCAAGAATGTAAAAGAATATGTGAGTATCGTCTTCTATGTAGTAACATGAAACCTGGATGACCACTACATAATCTGATCTCTGACTGCTACTGTGACTTGGCCTGTGGTCAGCCATTGATTTGGTTTCTAAAATATGTATCTAACAGTCATTTTTTAATGAGAATCAATTACTGACAATTTAATGTAGCAGATATTGTACTTGAACATGTATTATGTTATCGTGAAATAATTTATAATAAGTTATTAAATGTATTAAAGAGCAACATGCAATTAATGTGTGGGGAAAGTATTATTGGTTATATTACAGCTAGATTTGTTTTTGTAATGCAAAGTTCAGGGGCAGACCAAAAACTAAGTTGAACGTGACGTCACTAAAGGTAAGCTAGAGCTAGAGTGGATGGCAAGTAGAATCGCAATGTCAAGTGTTGGGCCTTGAGACCGATGAGGTGGAAAACCCTCCTACTAGCAAGAATGATGGGACTGCGAACTTTAGAAAACTGCGGCTGCGCTTGTCTTACCTTTAGTTGAGTCAGACTGTAGTTAGTTTTTTGGCACGTTGCATTACAAAAACGAGTCCTGTAATTTTAAGTAAAATGTTAAAATCAATTTTAACATTGATTTACATCTAGCTACATTCTTTCCGCACATTAATTCACCGGGGATGCCATCCTGCAAGTTGCTCTACAAAGGAATAACCCGAAAATAAAATAAAACTATGCAATTGCACTTTCTGATTGTTTCACCTGCTGGCATTAAAGGGTAAGTAAACCCTTAGCAGGAGAACTTCCGCCCAGAAGATTAAAAAAATTAAATGTGAGGGGTTTTAGAAAAAACTCATACATTGGGTTCCATAGGAGCAAGTGCGAGGGGCGTGGTCAAATGTCAAAACCCACGTCACACCCGCTCGAGCTAGGGTGTGCAGCCAATAGATACTACCACTCGTTTTTAGCCGGAAGTAGCAGACCCCTCATATTTTCCAGAGAATTTTTCCCGTTTCAACAACTCTATATACGTTTCAGTAAAAATTAACAGACATGTTCACAAACACTTAGTGAGACCCAAACAGAATGGGTTTCAACTGAAAAAAGTGATTTTGGGGCTTACATACCCTTTGATGTGACCCTTATTAGAAATGGGTATTGCAGTAACAAGTGCTGCACCAGTGGTGGTGAGTTTATTTGTATGGTTTGGCTATTCTTTAAGCCTGCATGTACTAACTCTACCTGTAAGGGTTATCAAGGAAACTGATACCCAACCATTTAGATCAAGTTTTAACAGTAACAGTTTTTGGATGCCATAGAGCATTTCAAGCAGAAAGCAAGGTAACATCACACTTCCTTTTTTCGGCTGTAATCCTCCAGGAAAGGGATCTGACTGAGGGTACAAGAGGAGGAGGAGGAGGAGTGGTTGGCTCTGGCATGCTGCCTAGCTGTCCTCTAGGGACCACAGTCTCCTCCTGGCTGGTTACCATAGCAACCTCGGCTCAATAGCTGCTCTGGCAGATGGCCACAGAAGGAGCGTATAAGAGTGAGGGGCATAGGATGGGAGGATGCCATTTTTAGAGCAGTGGTTTGTGTGCCATTCCCTTGTTTGTCTTGCAGAATGAGTCAAGTGATTCAGCAGCACAGGATTAAATGATTAATCTGTATGCCTGGGGCCTGTTTCTACCCTTGCTCCCACACGGCCTAATCTACCAGAAGACATCAGACCTACTATTGGCCAAATACATATTTACGCTACAATATCTATGATATAATAAGTACAGCCCACAAACGTTGCATCTCTTAAACTGCACCTCCTCACCGTAAAAAAAAGATTTTATAAATCTATCAAATGCCCCTACTCTTTCCTCTGCCTTTGTCTCCGAGAGCTCAGTCATGCACGATGATGCAATCCGAGTGCTCCAAAACATAGGTTCTGCGTATGACTGGATGTGCCCCAGTATACACATGCATGTAGCCCCACCCAGCACATGGATGCTGGGGGCCTGGCCTAATTACATGGTGTTTTCTTCTTGTGTGTGTGTATGTATGTGTCCATATGTGTCTGTCCAGGTGAAGTGGATGATGTACTGGATCGTGTTTGCGCTGTTCTCGACGGCCGAGACAGTCACGGACATGGTCCTGTCGTGGTGAGTGTGTAGCCAAAATGACACCCGGAGGCCTGTAGCCAACAGCACGCTCCTATATTATATAGTGGCTGATCTAGGGCTGCACCATTATGAAAATATTTATAATTGTGATTATTTTGCCCGATATTGTGATTTGAGATTTTTTTTGTGATTATTCATTGCGATCAACAGATTATCGATTCAATTAATATTCTGTGGCGCCTACTGTATATAAAAAATATATGATAATAAAGCAATTGCTGAGTTGTAGTTTGTAATTTGACTTGAATGTAATGGGCATACACAATCAGATTTATTTATGTTTTTATAATTTTTCTCCATTTTTTTAAAATTAGATTAATTGCAACCTTTCACAATTAGTTAATTGCAGAGGCCAAAATCGTGATTTCGATTAATATGCAATTGATTGTGCAGCCCTAATCTGTAGTAAATAAAACACTTTCTGTAAATACCAATGGAAACGTTTACTGATATTTACCGTTCTTTTCTGTTTACAATCCGTTTCTGGCATACTTTTCTTTGCAACAGGAGTCTAGTAGGTAGACTTTAGAGTGTATTTTCCCTCCTTTGACACTCTCCTGTCTGTCTTTTGTTCCCAAGGTTCCCGTTTTATTTTGAGCTGAAGATTGCCTTCGTCATCTGGCTCCTGTCCCCCTACACCAAAGGCTCCAGTGTCCTCTACCGCAAGTTTGTCCACCCCACTCTGTCCAACAAAGAGAAGGTACCCACTTGTCTGTCTGAAATGTCCCTTTATGCCTCCTCGTCGAAATCGCGCATCTTGACATAATTTTTTACTACAGTGTTCATTTCTCCCTCTCACTCTGTTTTTTATTGTGTGTCTGCCCATCGCCGACCTGCTGCTTTCGCAGGAGATAGACGAGTACATCACACAGGCCAAAGATAAGAGCTACGAGACCATGATGCGCTTCGGCAAGAGAGGTCTAAACATCGCTGCTACCGCGGCCGTCACCGCGGCCACCAAGGTGAGCTACGCACAACACCTACCTGACGCATACACGCACACTTCCGACTAAGCCATACCAGGGATTCTGTAGCTCCTTAAAGGTGCTGTAGGTGAGATTTAAGGGCTATTGTTTGAGTGTATGTTAGAAACGGCAGAGCCACCCGTCAGCTGTTGGTGAGTGGAATGCGCTGTGAGAACATGTTTTTCGAGTTGACTGCGCCTGCCTCTGTATGGATTTTAGACCCCTCCTGGCTCATGTCTGGCCAATCAGGGCGTCGCTTCCCTTATTGGTTTGGGGAATCCATCTTCCCTGTCGATCACATTCGCACTATCATCTCAATGGCAGAGAAACGAGGGAGGGAGCAGAGATGAAGGGTTTTATTTGGTTGTTTATTTTCCACTCTCTCTCTCTTTACAACTCGCAAATCTTACCTACAGCACCTTTTTTAAGCAATATAATTTGATTCATGCAGAAGTTCCTGTGCTAATTGAATTGTTCTACCAAGCAGTGGCACATGAGTCGAGCTAAGTGATACTGCGGATCATCGATTGGTCAATTTCAACCATCACGCATATCGTCACACACATTAGAGCCGTCTGCCAAGTATCCCAACATCAGCGTGTGCATGCCTTGCTCATAGTGTTGTACCGCCTCTGGTCTGGGTCAGCTTATGATGTGTGCCGGGGTGTATACAGCTGCATTGGGCGATGTAAAAGGGCCACATCGCTCTCCAATGCGGCGAAATGTTACTTTTGAGATCCTGAAAATCTCCTGATATCTGGTAGTAGTAGATACTAGGTAGGAGGATGTTACCGCGTTAGTCAGTCAATGTTTACATTTATCTTGCCATCACTTGTTTTTTTTCCAAATGTAACTTGCTGCAACTTTGCAGCATCGGCCCAAATTCAATTCCTCATTGGCCTGTGTTTTCTCTGCCCGTTTGGTCTCTGAAGTGTTTCTTGTTGTTTGTTGGGGCGGGGTGCAGGGCCAGGGCGTGCTCTCTGACAAGCTGCGGAGCTTCAGCATGCAGGACCTGACCATGATCAACGCAGAGGACGCGCTGGGCCTGCACTCCACCGACGCCCGCATGAGACGGGACCCCATGGAGGACGTGAGCTCAGGGGCCACCACGCTGCCCCGCACCAGGTCCACCAACACACGGCAGAGTGAGCGCACGCACGCACGCACACGCACGCACACGCACACGGGTACAGAACACTGACTCTAGCCAAGGCCGGCCTTGTGATGCACGTGTAATGTGTGAAGCCCACACAGAGCACAGTCAGTACTTGGTCACTAGTGCTGTGAATTTGCATTCAGAAAGAATGAGCGAGGGAGAGAGCAATTGAGACGGGGTGCCAAGCTGACTGAACAGGGTGCTGAGCAGCGCCAGGGCTGTGGTTGGCAGGCCTGTGCGGAGTCATGTGATTTAGAGCCACTGCAGCATGCCAGAGATGAAACACTAACTCAGGGGAAAGAAGAAGACGAGGAGATCGGATAGAGGCAGAGCAGGGAGGTAGGGAGGGGAGGAGGAGGGAGGTCAAAGCATGTGATTCCAGTGGGAGGAGAGGCTTGGAAGGAGGGCTCTTTGTGTCTCACACTACACTCCTCTCTATGAGGCTGTGTGGGTCGCACAAGCTGTGGACTGAATACAGAGAGAGAGAAAAGTTGTGAGCACGAAGAAAAAGATCCACGTTGTGGTTTGACCATGTTGTAGACCTATAGATCTGTATGGTATACGTGTTATCTAAAGTGATCGGTATGGAGATAAGTGTAGATTAAACATGGAGGGAAGTTTATTTTTGTTTGTTTTACGTTTTTTAAATGACATTTATTTATTTTGTATTGCCATTTTTGTTGTATTTCTTTCAGTTTGCATGTATATGTGGGTGAGGTAAGGGAGGGTAATGAATGTTGTAATGCCTATTTTGTGAAAACAAAAAACAAAATACGAAAATACAATACACATTTATTTCATTTTTTTTTTGCAAGGTTTTTGTCACGTATCCCTAACCCGTGTGGGTTCAAACCATTCCATCTACACCAACCCTAGCCTTCACCGGTCTCACTGGACCGCCAAATAACCCCGCTCCCCTCCCGTCCCTCCAGCCCGCTCCCTGTCGTCTGTGTCCGTTCCAGAAGACGCCTCGTCGCAGCACGGCTCCGACCAGTCGGACACGCGGACGGAGCAGTCCGACGAGGACCCCGGGGAGAAGCCTCCCAAGCGCGCCGCGGCCACCGCCAAAGTCGCCAAGAAGCCGGCCGTGAGCAAGACAGAGGTAGGATCTCCTCCGTGCCAAATGGGGTTGGGATGGATAACGTATCCATCCATCTGTCTGAACGTACGTAGTCGCACAAATCAGACTCAAGCAATCAAGCAAGACAACCTCAGAGCTAGCAACCTACACACTGAAAATGGCAAGTTTTGACGAAGATTTAGATCATGCAATAAGGCAGGCCTGCTTGGTTCTTTCGGTGAATGGATGTAAAGATATACAAAGAATATGTTTAGAACATCTGCTGTCTAACAGGGACGTTCTTGCATGTTTGCCCACCGGTTATGGAAAATTTTTCCATATGTTTCCAAATGTTCCACTGAAACACTATTTTGCAAGGCACCGTCGCTGCATCCTGGGTTTAGCGCCGCCCAAGACTATTGTGATTGGCTTAAAGAAATACAAACAAGACAGAGCGTTTTTTTCCCCCCTATCCCAGAATGATAATGGGTTCAGCCAGACCTTTCTCCAGCACTGGTACAGCGCTAAAACCAAGAGGCTAGAACATACGTAACCCATGCACAGTACTGCACGCAGGCACCAGAGGGGGCTAATGATGCACAATGGTCAATGGTTTCTCTACCTTCCTCCGAGTAATGTTCGCTGCCCCAAATAACTGATTTGTGAGTGAGGGGTGTGCGATATGACGATATTAGACCGTGAACTAATTTAATAGTTAGCAATTGAATTAGTTTAGTTTAGACGGCGTGGCTGCAGCGTTGTAGGGGGCATAGCGTCCACTTCCTGCTACCAATCCACCGTAGGCGAGCCCCCGTGAGGGCGTCAAGGTGCATTCACTCGAGACGCGGTTGGACACCGCGTGTCGCTAAGACGAGCGCGGTAACTTTAAAATCCACACAAAATCATAACATTCTGGCTTCTTGGACTGTACTGCAAATCTATTGATTGGCACATTACATCATGTGGCACGCCTGGTGAAAGTTGAACTAATTTCAACTTTGACACGAGTCCCCCCCCGGCGCGAGGTCAGGCGCATGGCCCCTCCCCTGCCAGAGGAAAACAATGGGTTGCGCACGGTGTCCGACCGCACGGTGTCCGGCCGCACGGTGTCCGACCGCACGGTGTCCGGCCGCACGGTGTCCGGCCGCACGGTGTCGTCCGACCGCGTCTCAACTGAACACGTCACAGTCACTCCACCAAAACAAACTACGCTGGATTCATACCATAACGTATCGGGTGCTTCTACACACAAATGGAAACACACGTGCTATGTCCATAGTAGTGACAAACTAACCTTCATCTAACAACGCAGCCAACAACTAACGTAATTAAACTTAAAATCACCAACATTAAATTACATTTCTCAAAGAATAAGTATCATGTACTGCCAACAAACTATTGACATTAAGCAAACGTTATCAATGATATCAGTGATATCTAAAGTAACAAACCTATAGACTAGGACCAACTAAAAACTAAACTAAACAACTATTGACCAAAAACATAACACACATGGCATTAACATTTCCCATATTTCATGTTTTCATCTGTAGATATGTAGGTTGATATTTTCTTTATTCAGTGATGAATGTGTACATACGTACGATATTGTTTGTATGATATTTTTGCCATATCGCCCATCCCTACCTACACACAGGCAAGGGAAAGTCTGTGATTATGCTACATATTGTAGCATAATCTCAGAATGACATGACGAAAGGCATTTGTAACGGTTGAGCGGCCATAACACCTGAACATAACAACCGCCCCTTTGCTTTTTTGTACTTTTGTATCTGCGTTGACAGACTCAAACCAAGGTGGTGAAGAAGCAGGCCAAGAAGAAGACGACCGCGGTCGTTAGTGCCGAGACGCCATGAGTGGCCCGGTGGGGTGCCTCCGCTCTCACCTCACAGTACCGCCACACGGGCTCTCCTGATCACACACACACACACACACACACACACACACACACACACACACACACACACACACACACACACAGGATACAGTATATAAAGAATGCATTTCAGTTCAGATGTGGGAAACACGTTTTATTTCAGACGGGAAACACCCACGACGCTACCCAAGGTCCATGTGGACACGGACGTGCAGAACACGCGCGTCGTCCGAAGATTTGAATCTCGTCGAATCTCGGAAAGTTCAAAGTTCAAATGTAGATCTTGGGCTTAGCCATTGTTAACATAACACACCTGTATCACACTCGCCTGCTCCTTTCTTGACTACTTATCTCTGTTCAGCGTTCCCCTGACTAAATGCTTGTGTGTTTGGTTTGAAAAAGATTATAATGATAGCGAGTGGTGTTAATTTAGACTTCATATTTGCCCTGGCCCCTTCACATACTGAAGGGCTGATGTCCCCCATAATGCACCAGTGGTTATGTTATAAGTATCTTCAGGCTTAGTATTGATGTCGCTTGCAAGGATTCTTCATTTCCACAGGCATGTCATGTCTGATACACCAACCCTGTAAAGGTGTTTTTTACGGACCACGGAGATTGGTTGAGCTATGAACCTGGTCCTCACAGGAGAATTACCATCTTGGGTATCTTATTTTCACCCCTAGATCCTGTGACTAGATTTTTTTTTAAACATTTTTAGTTTTTATTAGTATTGTGGCTTCATATCCCAAGAGCCCGTTGTCTGCTCCCCGCTCTGCTCCTGTCCAAGATGGTGGATGAATCATCTGAAACCGTGAGCACATTACAGCAGCAGCAGCAGCAGCCTCCGGCTACAGTAAGCCAGGGTTGTGCTCATCCCCCCCCCCCCCCCCCCATGTCTTCCCTGAGAAGTAGGCTGTTTAAACCAGAGGAGGTCCGACAGAGATATGTATGTTCGGTGTGGAGCGGTCAGCGTACTAATTTCACCCTTTCACTCGTAGAATAGTCTCACACCCCCCACCAGCGGGTCAGTACAGCCCTGTAACACCACTACTTACCCTACTTGCAATTACCAAAATGTATAAAGCACTCTAAACTTGTGTTGACGCTATGCTTAGTTGTATGCTAAACGCATCAACGTATATATACTATGAGGAGGACTATATAGCTTTTTATTTAATTAATTTATTGGCGGCGTAGCCTCTTGTTTCCTCGAAGCCTCTTGGCTCCCGATGTGACGCGTCTCGTTGACTAGATTAAGCCCAGGTTAAACCTACCGTTGTGAACCCACCTGAAATGTGCGCTAGCTGGCTCAGCCGTGTACCATGTATCATTTGCACAGCTGTTGTTGTTGTTGTTTTTTACACGACATTAAAGTCCGCCACTATGTCGTCATGGGATATCAGATGTGGTTATATCCTGGATAGATGGATGGATGGCTTCTGCATTGTCTGTGATGAAGGTGACACTGACTGTTTAGTGAGGATTGGATTTCATCTAGAAGGATTGGGTTGAGCAGACTTGTGACATTATTGTAACATCGGCGGGTAGTTAGGTTTGCTGTTTGGTCAGTGCTCTAGGACCGGGACACGTTAGTACAGTTGTCACCCTAGAGAATGACTTGATGGCAAAATATGAAGTTTGCCCTGACGCTCTGACCACAGTTTTCTTTCCCAAGAGTGCAGGCAGTTTCAGAGGAAAATGAAACCTTGTCCTGGTGTCAGTTCTTTGACTGTAGTTCTTTTGGGAGTCATTTAAAGCATGAAGCTTTTTTTCTTTCTTTCAGAGACACCATTTTACACCACAAGAGGGAGACATATCATTTCAGTGCTATACTTAAGTGATTTTACCGTATGTAAATAGTAACTAACTATAAATGAGCTTGCTTGCCTTATTCTCTTTTTTTTTGTTCATCTCAGTTTTTCATCTCAGTTTTTAATAATAGTTTTGTTGATCTGAAACTTGACAAATCATGTTCTGATGTGTGTGTATAGGAGGGGTGAACGGCGTTGTCAACACGAACCTCCAGTGTCAGAAGTGCTGTTGATGATGATGATGATGGTGGTGCTACCGTCAGCTTCGTTTGGTTGTTTTTGATTTGCCCACCACCCTGCCATGTTGTCTATGCTGGTGTTTTATTTTTTTTGAATGAGGCAAAGGGATGACTTTCTTACAATGGTTTTAATTTGCTGAAGTTTTCACTGAGGTAGGAGAACGCTGCACACGTTTCAACATACTCCTCTCTGCTGCGGCGAGAGTCATGTGTTATGTTGACTTTTGTTCATCTTTGTGATCATTTTTAGATATGTATCGCTGATTGAGTTTGTTTAAATGCGTTCGGAACTGTGTTGTATACAGGGATTTTCACCGCGCGACGATATTCAACTTATTAAGTATATTATTTGTGCCAATTCTCAATGCTAATAAAGTACACTCGTGCGCTGGGATAACGGTAGCTAACACTGTCATTTACAGGTAACAAAACTCTACTAATAAAGGAAAGGAGAACTGTAATGTCACTGGTGGTTTCTTCCATTTAAAGCATTAGTGTCGGGTTGGTGATTACATCCTAATGTTGATGGTTATTTAGAATGAGAGCTGTATGTGACCAGAGAAAGAGTTGGGTCCATCCTGTAAACATAATCACTACACCATTTAAACCAAATAATGTTTCTGAAATGTTTTTCTTTTTGGCAGCAGCTATATAGTAATATAGTATAGGAAGCAATTTCAAGGGTTTTATTTCAAGTACCTTTACAGCATCCATTTGATGTCACAAAACTGTCTTTCCAAAATGATATCATCAGTGTAAGTGGAAGGGGAAGAAAAGCCTGTGAATATAATATACACATGATCAAAATTATAACTCATAACAGAATGGCAGAAACTGATGTTTGTATGTAGACATTTATTTGATTATGTCTAATTTGGCAAGTAAAATAAGGTAAACTTTTTCAATAACCTGGAAATTAAAGCACAGAGCACCTCCTCACTCAAAATAATTCAGATAAAAAGTCTTCAACTATTTCATGCATTAAACCAGTGATTTTCAACTGCCAAACCTTAATCTTTAGAAAGAAGCCCATTAATTAACTAGTTGTTAATGTTTCAATGTTAATTCATGTTTCCATGGCTTACTATTTCATTGAGTTTAGCCTCAATTGTTGCAGCTTTTTGTTCGCTCAATGTTTTTAACAGAACATTTAACAAGGCATTGTTGATTACTGAACTATTGGTAAATAATTTTTACATTTTTGGTTTGTGACTTAATGACTAATGACACGTGGGTCCTGAGGCTCGACCAGTTGAGAACCACTGGTGTATACCATTACAGTATGCTTTGTGTCTGCCTACCAGAATAATAGAATTATCTCTTACACGGGTGCATTTCTTTTATTTCACCACATGATGGCGCTGTCGTTTTAGGAGAGAATGAGGACTGGCAACTGAACGCAACCTATCGCTTCGTATGAGCCTTTAATTAGTAATGTACAGTATAGGGCAGTCTTCTCCTGTTTCCTGGAGCAAGGTCTGTATTCACTTTAACAAATATTGCTTGTATGAATTGTGTTGCATTTACTTTACGGTCTACCTAAACATTTCAAAGCTTACGGTAGGGTTATGTTTTTCTTTCCCACGTTAGGAAAATAAGCATACACTCCGTCAATATACAAATCGTTTAATTAATATAGGCCTACATTGGCTACTGAACGTTGACACTTAAACCAACATCTCAAAGACGTATGGCATTGTTCTCGTAATTCTCTGCCTTAAAATTTACACCAAGACATTGACTTACACATGATTTAAGCGCAAACACAGGCCTGTGCTCTAGTTTGCCACTAGCCAGGATAACAATCGGATGCTTGGCTGCGTTCCTTTGCACTCGAGCACGGAGGGGAATGCTACCGTTACCCCCATGATCTGAGTTGTATGTTCTTTGGCGGCTTATGTAACATGTCAACTAAACGGTGTGGACAA
>OOFB01005379.1:0-11261 GCA_900323305.1 Trachyrincus murrayi
CAAATATTCGATTCTGTTATATGCTTATGCTTGTAGTTTATACGAAGGAAGAACTGGTAGTATAGACTAGAGGCACTACAGAGTATAATCTATGATAATAACACAATGAAAATAAAACAATTGAACAAATAAAACGACTTTGTAAAATATATGAACACAATGGCATCCTTCCAGTCGTTATAAAGATGCAGCACACAATACCATTGCACTGCGGGCATTAGGCCCATTAAAATACACTCACTACAATAGTGTAATTAGAATAACAATAACGTTTAATAACAGTTAATTGTAGAGTATAATGTGTGTGGAATCAAAATACAATAATAAGTAGTTATTATAAGTAGAGAGCACGCTGTCAACACTACAGTATCACGTTACAGACGTCTGCGTCCTCCTCCATCAATGAAAGATCACTCAAACCAGCAGCACCCTGCAAGTCACTTGTGGGTTGCATGCCTTGCAGGACTCGAAGCGTGGAGTTATAAGTAGGCTACTATAGCCTATTTTAATCGTTGCTTCCTGGGGATAATTCAACCGACAAATTTGATGTAGGCCTATCATCAGGTTCAACCTGGTGACTTAGAAATGGTAAACGAAATTCTCCTGTCTGTCGTCTTCTTCTTCTTCTTCTTCTTCTTCACATCGTTACTTTCTTGGGCCAGTGCGCAGGACGGTATGACTTCTGGACACTTCTGTCCCAGACTGAGTTCCCATACTGCAGGGAAGGGACACGACACGCGTCTAACTTTTCTTCAACATGCACCACTCGGCAACTTCGTGTTATATCTGACCGTATGGACCGAAGACAACCGACTGGTCAGATGCTCGGTTAACTCCGACCCGTCCATCACCGAAGAATACCTCTCTCTCTGCAAGAAGGAACCAGACGCGCACATAGACGCAGCGATCCGTCGTTTCAACATCAGCATGCTGCTGTCTCCGGATGATAACCCCTGCACCAGAGAGCCCCTGTCTGTCGGCCCAACAGCACAACGAGATGATGCATGGGGTCCGACCTCTCCAACCTCGGAGGTGAAGTCCAGGAGGAAACGCTCCTGGTTTTTCCCAGGGACTCTGTGGTGTGGTACTGGAAGCAGAGCCATGGAGTACCACCAGTTAGGTAAATAATAGTGAGTGGAGATCACCATTCATCATTCAACGGTGATGGGCTTGCATGTTTAAAACAGACGTATAGCAAATATTCGATTGCAATGTACCTGCTTTAATATGAGGCCTATTCAATTAGTTGTAGGCCTGTTTGAATAATAGACTATTCAAGGTTGAGTCAAAATAACTAACTAGATAAAGAAATAACGAGAGTTGACAACGTGTGTAAATAGTTTGACATATTAGCCTCTATATGTCGTATTATCTTACATTAAGAGGCCTACACGGATGTGACACATTTAGATTCCATAGTAACTTATTAATTAATAAAAAAATTTTTTTTCCTGTCCAGGAATGTTTGAGAGTGCAGACAAGTGCTGTCGAGAGCACGACCACTGTGTGCACATCATCGCTCCCTTTACCGTGAATTATGGGACGTTCAACACCAACATTTTCACCGTTTCCCACTGTGACTGCGACCGAAGGTAGGTCTGTGGTGGGCTTTTATCGCCGTGCAGTCCCTAGTATTTATCATAATCAAATAATTCACTTCTATATCTTCTCTTATTTGGATAGTGTGCACCCTTTTATGAATATAACTATTATTTTATCAATCAAGTGTCTTACAGTTCAATAGGCCAGACCCTTCACCACTTAGAAGGGTGAGGGGGCAGTCTATGTATCTAAAGGAATGTTTTCAATGACATAGGCCTTATTGCTTTATCCCAAGACACCCAGGCATCAATTAAAAAACAAACAGGCAGTCAATGAAATAACGTTGATATATTACAGTTGATTGATTCATGTTAATTAATGAAACTGTATTTTTTAAAATCTTTTTCAAAATGATCCTGATTCTGAATCTATTCATATATTTTATATATTTCCTCTGGCGTAAAAGTTGAAATTTGTCCTTTGAAGTGAAGTGCAGTCAGTCTCTCTCTTTTGATGTCAAGAGAGAACCTACTAGGTGTGGTTTGCCATGGGTCGGAAAATATCAAGTGAAAAATATCAATTTCAAGAGCGACTTAAACCTTTAGATATTCAAAGGTTGCACTCATCCTCTTACTTGGCACAGAATATTAAAACTTCAGTCCACATTCCGGAAGTGCATTTCTGGGTAACGAACACACACGTGCTATATGTATCACTAACTACTATACTAACTATACTATACTTTCTCCGACACAAGAAGTCTGTATTAAACAAAACATCCACCAATACCTTTTTTGTGACTGCTTTTAACAACATAGCAGGATAGTAGCAGGATAGTCCGAAACTCCCAGCCGAAAGGTACTGGATTTAATCTCCCAGGACATCATTTGTCCTCAGCCTAACCTGTAGACATCCTGAAGCAACATGTCCAACCCTTACCTGCTCCTTAATGTCCTGCATCTGAATTCACCGTAGGTTGCTTTGGATAAAGGCATAAAGATTAAAGGCACTGAATGGTAAACAACGATTTCCCATAATGTTATAAAATTGCGTGGCATCTCAACCTCAGTCCTTGTTTGCCTACTGCCAGGTTTAGACAGTGTCTCCTTGGTGTGAACGACACCATTTGCAACATCGTGGGCTACAGTTTCTTCAACATCTTCAGGGTGCCCTGCTTCAATCTCGTCCAACAGAGACAGTGCACAGAGATGTTCTGGTGGGGAAGGTAATCATTCATTTATATCTATATATCGCTTTTATATGTGACTTATTTGTATATGTAGGCATTTTTGTCTGTTTGCCTGTTATGCACTGACACTTTTTGCACAAACTATACAAAAATATACAATTCTATATACAATTCTACATACAAATATACAATATACAAATATACAAATACATTGAATGGAATCTAATTGGTATTTCCTGTCTGGTAAGCTGGGAGTGCATTGCAAGTCAAGTCAAATTCCTTGCTGTGGTTCAGTTCAAGTGACGTGTGAAATATCTTGTAATAACACGCCTGCCAGTGCCACACTACACAGGCTACACTGCCTTTTAGTCTGTTTCACTCAATCTTCCTCTTCCTTTTATACAAAACCCGTAATCATACATTTACAATACCATGTTATCAATATATGTTTTTTTAATCTTGAATTTAATTTAATCTTGAATCTTGTCATGAACATGCAATTGGCAACCTTATTTGAGGCCAGGAGCTATAAAAACAGTTCCAAACAAAACAAATAATAACCAGCCATGAATATTTAATCTCAATAGGTGCAAGGTTTCCAAAGAGGCTCCATACGCCGTCTTCCAAAAGCCTTCGAGTTACGACAAATCCACCGTTACAAGCAAACCCGCTGCTGTCTCCAGCGATGGCGGCAACTCGACTTGCACAGAGGGCTGTCCCCTGACCGACCCAACGAGGAAAGCCAACGTCAATCCCACAGACACATCTGATCTGACACCACCTCGGTGCAGGCCTAGAGAGCCACCGAGAGAAGATACTTTCCAACCCAGGAAGAGGAAGGGGAAAGCATGCCGCAAAAGCAGGAAACAACATCCGACGGCATCTGTCCCAAGGCAGACAACATCAGTGGCACACTCCACTCCTGCAACCTCATTACTGAAGATGCCACGGGTCACAGCGCAGCTGAGACCAACCAGAGTTGTTTCCGGTGTGGTTGTCTCAGGTGGTAAACAGAATGCTACTGGGTTGAGGGTGGCATACACGAGCTTGGCTACATCCAAGGTGATCACCAGGACGACAACATCCTCAACAACAAGAAGCACCACCCCTGTATCACAGACAAAAGTATTTAATCCACCGGTTGCTGTCGCTACGCTGACCACAATCACCCCCAAACGTCATGAGAACGTGCAAAGGAAACATCGCCGCTGTTCGCCCGGGATGTCTGTCATCAGAGGCAGTGGCAACCACCCGTGGCGTAGAACTTGTTTGGAAAAACTGGCGATGACTCACACAACAGTTACTATGATACTGTTGACAGATGGATTACCAAGGCAACCGACAACAGTGGAGAATCAGGGGCCCAGTAGAGCAGCAGCAGCAACACCAGTTCCAGAAATCAAAATGTCTGGAATCCTGACTGGAACCACAGACACCTTCTGGGATAGTGGCAACCCTCCAAGGCACGCCAATAAAACATTTGAGAACACAGAGCCTTCATTAACAGGTGCTGTAAAAACCCTTCGTATGTAGGCCTGCTCTGTCAAGTGAACGATGTGCCAGCATGCTGTATGATGTAATCTGATAGGAAACTGTGAGGCATAATACTATCTCTAAATACACCTACTGCTTGCAAGAATCACCATTGATCTCAGTAAAAGCTTCAGGAATTAAATGTTATATTATTATATTATAGTATATTATAATATTATTATTATTATATTCAAGGGTAGTTAGGATAGCGAGTGTGTTAGACGTGTTGCTTTGGTAATTTGCAAAACAATTGACATTAATTTTTTTATCGTACAGGAAATCTGTCCCATTGCGCTGTTCTTAAAATGTTGGATGAATGTAAATACAGAATCCCGGCTTTGGAGAAGAAGTATGGTCTACAGAACATGGAGTCAAAGACCATCTATCATTGTGATTGCATTATTCGGTGAGGCACTGAATGCAAAATACTCTCCTGAAATATTATTAGCTGACTTGCATAATATGAAATTAAAAATATGGTCTCTCCTTGTTGCCTCCTACTCCTCCTTGCGTAACGTTTTTATATTCTCCAGGTTGGCTAATGAGATAGAACACATCAAGCCAACCCAAACATTTCTCTCACTCCTGGTGGATTTTGTCTCAAGACGGTGCTTTGATCTGCCCAAGCGGAAAAAATGTCACAAAAGAAAAAGGTGTGGTTTTAATGTGTGGTTATTTTTCAGGATATGATTTTTATGTAAATGTTGAATTTGTCTGTAATCTAACATGTGCTTTATTCTTTTATTTCTGTCAAGATGTATGGGATACTTCTCTCAAGCCCCTGCTGTATTTCAAGGACTTGAGCAGAAAGTGGAAAAGGACACGGCTGCAAAGAATGTGCTCCAAGATACAAAGACAGTTATTCCTGTTCGCTTTTACAAGCGGTGCCTGAGGACTGTTGCACCTGGGATTTGAGGATGACTTTTCAATACCTCAATATATTATAGAATGAACTGTACAATGTACCTTTTGTATGTCCATTTCATGAAATTTTCAGAATGTGTTTTTTTTATTGAATTGCGAAAATAATTCCCACATAATATATATATATATATATATTTTTTTTTCTACATGTAAAACATTAAAATAAATTGTATGTAAATAATTTGATGCGCTTGATCTTTGCAAATGTCTTTGAAAATTACACCGCATGTCCACATGATGGCGCCCTAGTATCTCTTTTCACAGTCAACACAGAAACGCTTGCAATAATCCAAAAATAGATTATATGACGGTGCTTATCCTCGAAAAGTGTTTTCTTTTATGAAATACAAAGTCCGAGGTGTGGAAAGCAAATAGCATTTGGTTTCCATAGAATAATCCAATTAATGCATAGTATAATACATATTTGACAGCTGTATTTTTGCCCGCAGTGTATGCTGGGAACAATTAGACGGCCTTGGAAACATGGCGTCGCACTGACAGCTGGGAGGTGCTCATTATCTTATCCGACGAGTGGTACAGAGGTTGGACACCGTACGGAGCTGTACTGTTAATTATTATACCCAGAAGGACCGTGCTAACTGCGGTGATTCTCGGGGACGAGTCGTCACGCTCGGCCAGACGTCTTAAATAACGGATTTATGACCGAGTGTCACGCCCACTCTGTCACGTTAGCGTACGCGTTAGCCGGCTAGGCTACTAGCTAGTCAGAGTCTGCCTGCTGCTAGCTGCATGTCAGCACTTGGTGACAACCTGTGTGTTGTGTGTGACGAGAGCTGTCTTATTATTGTGCTGTTTTTTTCCGCATTGCCGACAACACGAGGTGTAATCTTAAGCAGTGCAATATATCCTAAAGATACGTCAGTCATCCGAGCAGCCTGCGAGTATGTGGATTTATAGCTAGCTCAACCGCTAGCTAGCCAGGGCGTTTCTGTCATTTCTAGCCACTGAATTTTTAATGTTCGACCCCTTTGGTATATTTGTCGGAGGGGAGAGCGATGGGCTCCGGGGCGGTCGATTCGTCCCAGTGGCTCTCTGTGAAGGAGGAGACGATTTTCCTCCACGATGGACTTATTCGGGTCACGGATCTGGCTGAGTTACCCAGTGAAATAGGAGTGTCTGAGCAGGGGGACGCTGAGCAGGAGGTGAGTAAATACAGAACACCACACACACACACACACACACACACACACACACACACACACACACAGCACAGCACCGTTATCCGGGGGGGTTGTTATGCGTCCCATCGACAGTAGAGACACTGAACGTGAGACGCCATGGTAACCGAGACACTGAACGTGAGACGCCATGGTAACCAGGGCTGCGAGACACTGAACGTGAGACGCCATGGTAACCAGGGCTGTGACTTCAGTGCAGTAAACAGATGATGGGGATGTCTCCTCCTGCAGACGTAGCCTATGGCATGGTCTCACCTCCCCAGTGAGAAAGTCTCCATAACGGTCGATAAAGCCAGAGCCTTGGTCTTACCACGGTGCCGGTTAAAAACATGCGTGTCTGAATATATATGTAAAAATACTCAGTAGCTTTTAGAGAATGTAGAAAATGTCAGTGATGGTCAGAGCCTGGTTAACACACGCCTGGTTAACACATTGGGTCAGACTGGTATATTCCCAAGAAGCAAATGTGGTTGAGCAAGTGTTCATTTTGCTCGGCCAAAGTGACTGTCGGACAACCCAGAAACAGAAACAGACCTACCAAGTTCTGGACCACACCTAATAGGACCATGAAATTAGGTCTTGCGCCTTAAGCTTCACACCAGAAGCAAACATAGCCAAGTGGTCTCCATAGAGTTGCCCTTATTGTGGAAGCGTGGGTAAATTCTCAATGACCAAAGGGTCACGGTCAGAAATCTCCCCTGGCAGTGGCCACACATACCTAAAGTAGACCTGGTTTAGATGCCGAATCCTGGCTACCACTGTGAAAGAAGGACGTTCACAAATAGTGTTGAGAACATGGGTCTTGATCCTGTGTTGAGCCAGCCTGATCTTGTGGTGTGTAGTGTGGTTAATATCCAAGCCGTGAGTGAAAATGCATCCTTGAGAAGATCCAAGAATCTGTTGCAGCTGTGAGAGGTCCCGACAGGCCAAGACTCTTGTTTGCTGTGTCTCCTATGGTGCTAGCACAATGATTTCAGACAAGGCTAGTCTGCTGCCTCCACCCCAGGACCTGCTCTGCCCTCCACATGTTGCGGTCTTTCCTGCCTTACGCAATGGCACCATGGTATATAGTACTGCAGTTAATGCAGGGGTCTTAAAGTGCTTCCATTGGGTGACCACAAGTCATGGCTGATTTGCTACTACTAGTCTCCATTCATTATGAAAGTGAAGGAGACACAGGTGGTGGTAATGTTTGTTTTGGCTAACAAAAAAACTGGTTTGTGTTCTCACCATTAAGACAGAAAATGTGAGTAGGAGGTGAAACTAATGTGTAATGTGCACACAGTAACGGCGTGTGTGGTCATGTTATGCAGCATTATTTGCTCACAACTGGTATGGGGAAACAAGGTAAAAATAGGCTAAACAGTGATTACTGCTCAACTAGAATACATGCTCACTAGCTTCACTTTTTAAAAGCATTAGCAGAACAAGAACGTAAACATGTGCAAGTTAAGCAAGGATCAGTCAATGATAAACAGATGGCTGCTACACGATAATGTATGTTTACTTATAGGCCTACTAGTAACTAATTGTATTGATTTAGAGATACACATTAATGGCTTTTCCACCTTTACTCCATAAGCTCCTCATTTGGGCCTAATTAATAAGTTTAACATTTTTACAATTTATTACATATCTTATCCGAGGCATGGAACTTAAATACAATGATCTAGCAAATACAACTATTTTATTGGCTAGAATATTACTTTGCTGTGAATGATCAATAAAATAATTATGAACAGCTAAAATGGCAAGGTGTCACACCGTTGGTAATGTATGACACACTATATTGTTATTTACAAGTATGCCATTTCCAGCCGCATTAAATAGAGGGCAGAGCATCTTCTCAAAGCCTTGATGTGTTTCCCGTAGACACGAGCATATCCAGACTGGTCCAAGGGTATTGCCCTAATCAACTTACACTGTGCTTGGATTCATTTGTATAATGTGAAGTGCGCATGACTGGTCAAATTCAATTGGTTGTGATTCTGCAGTAGAACTTCTCTTATCTAAACGCCTTAGGCCCGGGAGCTGACTAGATGAACACTATGGCCGATATCCCTCGTGCCAAAAGAGTATCTAAAAAAAAATGAGGGCTGTTATTTTATTTGTAAGTGCCTTATAAAGACCAGTCCAAGTCGTAATACAACCTGAGAAGCTAGATAAAACACAGTCAATAAGAGATTGGGGGAAGCTAAGTGTAAGACATGAGGTATATGATGCTACTGCAAGCAGACTTGGCTACAAAGTTGTGCTTTCGCTGGAGACTTGAAGGAGTCGAGCTTCAGCGCAGGCCCTTAGGGAGATCAATGCGTAACGTTGGGCCATCTCACATCTGCGGGCCGGCTACACCAGGCTCTGTCGCCCATGGAGCCACGTCCAGAGGGGAAGGGGTGCCCCGGTGAAATGGTCTCATATAGCTCCATTTCTTCAACCCACGCCACACAAATCCATACCGGCATACCATGTTAAGCATTTAGCTGTTTACTGGCGGCTTTGGAGTGCACAATACTGCTGGACATATCATATAGCCCAGTATAGTCCAAATCATTCACTTGTTTTATTTAATGGTTAAGAAGACTAGTAGATGCAGCTAAATAATGAAACAGAAACTGCGTAAGTGATATTCTTTGGTCAATTTCAGCTGCCGATTACTGCTGTGCCCAATGTCACGTCATTAATAGACAGCATTTAGGTCTCTGGTCAAACAAATCTTGAATGGCTTCTAGAATTTCTCCACATGGCAGAAGTCATTCATGCGTTACCAACTCCCTGAGGTTATTGTATGATGAGGCTTCTGCAATAGGTTTGAAGTGAGTTGTCACAGTCAAGGTGCTGCTCTGGCTATTTATATCCTCTGACCGTTGTCTTTTTGCAGACCCTGGTGGAAAAGGCCCCAGCATCCAATTAAAGACCGTTACTGTAATATTAGTAGCATTTATGAAATCCAATCAATATAGATTGTGCTTGCTCAATTGTATAATGGATTTTTTGCTTCTAGTCTGGGATTCGTGGGCAACAGTGTAATCAATATCTAAAATGCTGCCTAAGTGCATGGGAAGCACATCTTTCTCACTCGTGATAGGCTGGTCCTAATGTGTGTCTTGCTGTCTCAGACAAACCAGTCTTTTTCAAACTGATCTGTAAACACAAAGCGTTTTTCTAAATTTCTCAGAGATTAGATTTAGAACATGGGGACACCAAAAAGTATTTTCAAAGAAATCAATGAAATTCAAATATAGATTTCTATTTTTACCCATGCTGTAGGCCCGTCTTATACCTCCCAGAAGTCTTTCTAACCATGCTAAATGGTGTTCAAAACACCTTATAATCCCCCTGGCCTTGGTGGCTATAGTTTGGTTCCAGTTCAATGGAATAGGATTACATTTCTTAGCAGCATATTCATAGCAGCGTTTACTATGAAATACTGGTTGAATACTGATGAGCCCAGTTGCTATTGTAATAATATTCTCAGGCAGAAGTTCACACAGTTTGAACTTTGAACCTAAGCATAGTTTGCTTCATGTTGTTGAACTAGAGACGCCATGTGCTCTGCTTCTCCTCTGTATCGAATTTTGTTGACACATTATCTGACTGACTGTGCACTGTTACATAGTACATTTTAATGTGTGTGTGTAGCCAGACTAGAGCAAAGCGGCAATTATATAATCAGTGCGTGAGTTTAGATTTCATCTTCCAGATAATCTGCATCACATAGCCTATTACATATAATCTGAGGGTTGTTATTATGATGCTAACTTCCTGCTCCCCTTCTCCGCTAGATCCTGACCTTCGAGACCAAGAACCCGGCCGAGTTGGCCGAGCGCCTGCGCGCCGTCTGCGGCAACCAGAGCAATGCCTACGCCCGGCTGCTAGAGTACCGTCTCAACGCCCTGCGAGGCCTGTGGGGGGCGCAGCGCCAGCTGGCCCTGGAGGAGCAGCAGGAGCGCGAGGGGCCCGGAGGGGCAGACGAGGAGGCCCTGGCGCTGCTCAAGCGGCAGGGGCTGCTGCAGCAGCCCGACCAGGCGCCCTTCACCTCCCGTGTGGGCCTGCTGCTGGTCTTCCCCCTGCTGCAGTCCCAGAGCCGCAGCGACCCGGCGCTGTGCGGGGTCACGGCCGAGGTGCTCCTGGCCTGCCTGCGGGACTGCCAGCCGCTCAGCCTCAGCAAAGAGCCCTCCGACTGCCTCAACGGCCTGGAGGGGCTCCTCTGCTCCTGGCTGGAGGACGGCGGCCAGCAGGCGGCCCGTGCCCCGGCTCTCCACGCGCATAGGCAGAGGGAGAACGCCGCGGCCGCCCTGGTCGCGCTGGCCTGCGCTAGGTAAGACGACACCCGAGCCGAGAGCGTTCGGTTTCCCCCGCCCCACCGCCAACCCCCTGCTCGACACGTCGCCGCTCGAATCCCGGGAGTTCAAATGAAAAGAAAAGGGCAGTCTAGTCAATTGCCGTTGACTAGTGTCTGTGACACACAATGTCACAGACACGCACTGTAATCAAGTCAGCTGACAATATAATCATATTCTTTAATTAAAATAGGTTTAAATATTGGATGACGTGTTTTTCAGCGACGGTAACTACAGCCTACACTATCATACTATCGTCAAATGTTTTGATTTAATAGTCGCCCTGTCAAACATGCAGATATACAACATGAGGCGTCTTGGTTTGTTTGACACCACTCAAAAGTTCCCTCCTGTTCTGTCCGAGCCAGTGTGGCTTCTGCTGTTGACAACTGAGCTTGACTTGTCAAAACCAGAACTCCCCACTCTTTGTGCAGCTTCTGTAGGGGCGGACGCTCCCATTGTTGAGGGGAATCATCCAGTCCCACGGCCCCTTTCACCAACAGTGGGAGCTAATTAAAGCTATCTGCTGTTTAA
>OOFB01005379.1:20716-33721 GCA_900323305.1 Trachyrincus murrayi
TACCCCCCCCCCCCCCCCCAAAAGAAAGTAGGACATGCGGTCATTCCCTTCCCCGACGGCATCTCTTCTTCTCTCTTCTTGTCTTGTCCCCAGGGAGGTGATCAGGCCAGATGTGATGGAGGAGGTCATAGTGTCCTGTGTCATAAAACATTTAACCCTGGTGGACGCCCTGCAGTCGCTGGTGAACTACCACTACCGCGAGGAGCACGCGGAGGAGTACGACTTGGTGTGCAAGATCATGACCGAGACCTTCAAGAAGATCAACGCCATGGAGCGCCAGCTGCAGGTAGGACCGGACCAATGAGCCTCTCCCGACTGTAACGGGTGAATTCCCCTCTTGAAATAGACGTTATTGCCATTACATGCCAGGCGTTACTGTTGGCTGGATATGCAGCCGAAGCATGGGTTTATTTTTCCAACTGCATAGTCAGAGATGAGGTCAGTTGAACTAAAAGCACACTTGAATGTCTATATTTGTAAAACTAATGGATAAATATATAACTTGTCCTAAAAGACGGATACATTCTGTAGAATATGGAGTGTGCTAATCCTTGGGGATGTTGTAAGTCTAGGGATAAATGTACTGAGCCTATTTAAGTCAGTGCTTTCTTTTTGCAGCCGACATAAAATGAGTAATGATACAAAGTATTTGTGTTCATTATTCATCTGCTGTGTTGTGTGTGTTGAACTCAACGACAGGGGAGTAGTAGATATCATGTTCAAATAGCACAAAACATCTGCATTTACAGCAGGCCCAATGCCCACCACTATAATGACCTTTGATCTCTGCGTCACTAAGATGGCTTGTTGTTGTTGTTGTGTCTCCTCAGAGTGTGGCTGAGCTGGAGCAGAAGTGGCAGAGCGAGGTGGAGGAAGCCCAGCAGGGGAAGCTGGAGAACAACTCTCCTTTCTTCCACGACTACCATTTCTTCGAGGTGCACTATTTTGTTCACCGCAAAACACGTCTGCAACTCTTCCTCCGGGGGATTGCCTCCCGTGTGCTGCCATGCCGATTGTTTCTTTATTTATTTATTTTACTCTGTTTACTTTATTTACCAGAACAAAATGAAAGAGCTGGAATTACTCTGCTCCCTGAAGGAGGTTCCGCTGGACTTCAGCGATTTGGAGAATGTCGTCCTCGCGCTGAGGTAATTCATGTTCGACTTGGTCTGGGAAACGTGCGACTCAGCCTGGCTGAGAGGGTGAACTCGGTCTCCTCTGTGTGTTGTGTGAGACGCACCCTTTTTGTTTTTTCTGCATCTGCAGGGAGAAGTTCTTCCAGGATGTGAACTCCATCCACCTGAAGAGCAGCGTGCCGCTGGGCAAAACCAAAGCCCTGGTGAAGAGCCTGATGAACCGCACCGATCTCCTCCTCCACGTCACCATCGCGCCTCACTGCAGAAGCCTGGCCACCACGCCGGCTGGCACGCCAGGGCCTGGTACTCCTTATGCCTTCCTCCTCTCCATCCCCCTCCAATCAGACCATCCTGATCTCGTTCCCATTCTGGCTAGATGTACCCAGCGTCGTAGCTCCAACACCGCTGACACCATTAACCGTCCACCTGCTCCGCTATTTCAGCCTCCAAGTCGGTGTCGGACAACAAGACCGGGGTGCCCATGGCGAAGCAGCCGGTCTTCCTGCGCAGCATGTCCGCTCCCTCCGACCTGGAGATGATCGCCAACCAGGACTTAGAGTTCACACACGCGCCCCAACGGTAAGCCTGTACTTCCAGGTAGAAGCTCTGACCTTACCCAGAGACATGGGGAGTGGATAGATGAATGAATGAATGAATGTGGTAGTAACCGGTTACAACCGCACCCGTTCATGGTTCCGTCTCCTCCGCCCTAACCTTAGGAGGCGACACCATCCCACGAGTCACCGCAGCACCTCCTTCACGCTGCTGCAGTCGCTGGCCGCGGAGGACAGCCGAGACAAGCCCACATACAGCGTGCTGCTGGGGCAGCTCTTTGCGTTCATCGGGACCACGCCCGACCAGGCCGTAAGCCCGTCGTCGCCACCTTTCGCTCTGTAAACCGCCGCTCGCCGGTCACACGTTGTTGAGACTGAACTGACGTACGTTGTTTGTGTCGCAGGTGTCGAGCAGCAGCTTCCTGTCCGCGGCGCAGACCCGCTGGCGCCGTGGCGGCACTCGGAAGCAGGCGCTGGTGCACATGAGGGAGCTGCTCACGGCCGCCGTGCGCGTGGGCGGAGTCACGCACCTGGTGGGGCCGGTGACCATGGTGCTGCAGGGGGGCCCCAGGTGAGAGCAGCAGTGGCGTGTCTTTGAGCTGAAGGCAAACACGCAGCGAAGCGTGGGAACAGTGTACTGTCTCCCCCCCCCCACACACACACACACACACACACGAGGGAAGTGTTGATGCAACAAACATGATCAGCTGATGTTATTGCTCTGCCTGTTGCAACAGGGTGGTTAGGGTTCACATTCATTTTCATGTAATGTTTATGTAAGTCTTATGCCAATACCTGCATAGACAAATGAAGATGTCTGTAAAAGCCAACACGACTTTTCACTTCTCGCACAACTATCTTTCACTTACACATCTTAAAAAAACAATTCTGTTTGATAGTTCAAAACACAGGTGTGTGTGTGTGTGTGTGTGTGTGTGCGTGTGCGTGTGTGCGTGTGCGCGTGCGTGCGTGTGCATGCAGGATTGAGGAGCTGACCTGTGGAGGAATGGTGGAGCAGGTGCAGGAGGCCTTTGGGGAGACCATGACGTCCGTGGTGTCCCTCTGCGCCCGCTACCCCATCGCCTGCTCCAACAGCATCGGCTTGCTGTGCACAATCCCCTACACCAGGCAAGGACAATAAAACAACCTACATTTTTATCCCCGCTTGGCTAAGCTAATACTCCAATATAAAGTTAACCTAGTCTTCTGACACGACGTCGCGCTCCGCGTCCTCTCCGCGTTGCCGTAGGAGTGAGGAGCAGTGCCTGGTGCGTAGCGGCCTGGTCCAGCTCATGGACCGTCTGTGCAGCCTGAGCAGCCAGAGGGAGAGCAGCTCCAACGAGAAGCAGACCAAGAAGCAGAAGGTGGCTACCATGGCCTGGGCCGCCTTCCAGGTGTTGGCCAACCGCTGCATAGAGTGGGAGAAGGTGGAGGGTAGGTCAACCCACAAGCTCTGGCTGGAGTAATGGGAAGTGATGCCAAGATACTGGTTCCGCAGTGCTGAGCAAAAAAAGAAAAGCCCATGTTTCATACACCAAACTGAGGCGCGGAAGCAGAATATATAGAGATAGGAGAGACTAGACCAGCTCGACACGTATTGATGCCGTTTCAGAGGCCAGTAACCGTGTAGGGAATAGATGGTATTGAAAAATGAATTATGAATGAAAGGAAGTTTGCCGGAAGATGTCGGACGGGCAAACGCTTTGAGAGTGTAAAAATGTTGCCGTCTGATGAAACTCTTGTGCTGTAGATGCGTCATATCGGCGGGCCCACGATGCACCCATTCAGCTCACGTCGGTAATCCTTCCTTCTTTGCTCTCCGCAAGGCGGCTCCACCGACGCCGTTCACTCGGGCCTGGCTCGCCAGGTGTCCAGCCTGCTCACCAACCACCTGGCCCGGGCCACCGAGTGCTGCGGGAACCAGGCGGCAGGCAACGACGCCCTGCAGGACGTCCTGAGTCTGCTCAACGACCTGTCCAGGTCACCGTCTCTCCATCTGCACCGACTAGACAAACGAACTGTCCCCTCCCACTGTCATGTTTATTAATGTGACGGTTCTCTCTCCAGGAGTCACATAGGCAAGACCATCCTGAGCCAGCCGGCCTGCGTCTCCAAGCTGCTGTCTCTGCTGCTGGACCAGCGGCCCTCCCCCAAGCTGGTGCTGATCATCCTGCAACTGTGCCGTGCCGCCCTGCCCCTCATGAGCGTGGAGGACTGCGGCAACGTGGCGCTGCCCACCTGGAGCTACTCCATCAGCACACTGGAGGGCCAGCAGCAGGACGCCAGCGACCCCGCGTCCCGCATCGCCGCCCTGCTGCTGGCCAAACTGGCCGACTACGTGGTGCCAGGTGGGCTGCTCTGTTATTTCGATGGCTGCGATGGATGCTTTGTGTACACGCGCACTATCACACACTGTCTCCTGCTGGCGACCTCTTTTGAAAGATGTATCTCCTGTAAAAGTTAGGATCAGTTTGACATTTTTCTTGGATAAGGATTTTTACTTAGCCTTATAGCCTTCTTGATGCTAAAACCTGCTGAGCTGCAGCTTTTTGTGGTCTAACTTTACTGGCGCGGGCCCTTTCATAGAAATAAATGACTCCAGTTCCTCATCGTAGAAGTAGTGCTGTTAAGTGGTTGGATTCCTGGCGGATAAGCGAGCTCATGAGGTGTTGTCTCTCTCAGGCTGCCAGACCCTGCTCTCCCCGAGTGCCTCTGAGCCCGACATTAGCCTGACGCGCGCCAACTCCAAGGGAGCCCTGAAGTCCGATAAGGACGCCGGGGAGGAGGGCGAGGCGGTGGACGGCAAACTCTCCATCTTCATCCACAAGCGGGAGGACCAGTCGTCCCACGAAGTCCTGCAGCCGCTCCTCAGGTTGAAACCCGTTCCAGGAAACCTACTTCGTCAGTGTATTCTGGTGAGATTGTTGTGTGCATTTGTCTGACACGAGCGCTCCCTGGCTCTGCCTCTCTCTGTGTTGTGCAGTAGCTCAGAAGGTCGACCCTTCCGACTAGGCACCGGAGCCAACATGGAGAAGGTGGTGAAGATGGACCGAGACATGACCAAGGTAGGGGCGAGAGACACAGAGACACCTAACACTAACAGCAGTGTATAGGCTCTATATAAATGTCCTGTAGTATTATTATTATTATTCACCGGTGTATGTATTGTGTCATTGTATATCTTTATCGTTCAAATCCCTACTTCCAGAGTGGCAGCTGTGAGGTGATCACAGAGGAGGCGTCTGCTGCCCTGAGGAAGGCCAACAAGTGGGCTCAGTCTGGGCTGATCGTGAGCGTAGGCCCCCCTGTGGAGGCAGCACCCCCGGAGGCTGCTGGAGGCGTCACCACTGGTGACAAGAAGAAAACTGCTCAGACCGCAGTGTGTAGGGACCGGAACTCCGACCTGGCCAGGTGATTTTTGATGAATGCATAAAAATGAATATGTAGTTGATTAATGCCCGTAGCTATTTCATGAGCATCTGCATGGTCATTAGAATGTCATTGTCACAAAGCCAAGCTAGTGAATATATATATATATATACAAAATGTACAAAAATATGGGTATTTGATTTTGTTTTGTGAATAAAATGAAATGGTGTGGATCTTCTAATTTTCACACGTTGTGACATCACAACATTGTTGTTCTCTGTCCCTAACCCTGTTTGTATTTGTATTTTTTTGTAACATCACAACATTGTTGTTCTCTGTCCCTAACCCTGTTTGTGTTTGTATTTTTACACGTTGTAACATCACAACATTGTTGTTCTCTGTCCCTAACCCTGTTTGTATTTGTATTTTTTCCCAGGTCAGACCCGGTCAGGCCGTTCATCAGTGGCCACGTGGCCAACAGCATGGCCGCAGAGGTGATAGCCCTGCTGCACAGCCTGCTCACGGCCCCAGAGTCCAACACAGCCCAGATCTGGACCAGCACGGCCGAGAAGGTGCAGCACCGCTGGCTACATTGTCTACAAGTCCTATAAAGCTGCTGCCAGGCTGCTGTTTTTCCACATCAATGACCTTTCAGAGCTGTCCCATGTATTTAGGTTAAGCTGAATGACTCTGTGTGTGTGTGTGTGTGTGTGTGTGTGTGTGTGTGTGTGTGTGTGTGTGTGTGCGTGTGCGTGTGTGTGTGTGTCCGTGTGTGTGTGTGCATGCACCAGGTGCTCTCCCGGGCGTTGATGTTCATCCCTCAGCTGGGGAAGTACGCCGAGAGCATCCTGGAGATGGGCAGCAGCAGTGGCAGGAAGCTGGCCAAGCTGCAGGCCATCGGGAGACAGGCGGTGGCTGCGCTCTGCGCCCTGGGGGGCTTCAAGGAGACCATTAAGATCGGCTCCGAGGTCCAGGTGGGTGGGAAGAGTCCTAATCGTCGTTACAAATGCCGCGGGGCGGCCCACGTTCCGGGGTGATTATGGACTTCCTGTGAGAGCGGTGTGCTGTGAATGTGCTTCCCTTTTCCTTCGGCAGGTGGTGGGCAAAGGAGTGCTGGGCAGCGTGGGTGTCGTGATGTCCATCAACGAGCAGGAGGGCATCGCCACGGTGAAGTTTCCTTCCTGTGAATACAGAAGAGCGTGCAAATCCTCCGACGTCCTGACCGTGCCCATATCTCGCCTGTGCACGCCCAGATCTGAGGTAAAGACTTGAAGGCCTCAACACGGCTCGGCTCCTTTTGGTCTATATACCAACGCCTCGTCTCCGTCTCCGTCCGACTCTCTCCTCCCCTCTCTCCATCTCTATAATATCTCATTCTTGCCCTGTTGCTCTGCAGGCCCTGCCCCTCTACAAGCTGTCCATCACAGAGAAGGTGGTGCAGGCGGTGCAGTCTATGCTTCTGCCACAGGAGGGCAGCCTCTCCATCCACACCTCGCTCCCCGCCACCGGGGACGGCTCTAGCCCCGTCATGGCCGCCGTGCGCCTGCTCGCTGAGATCAGAACCAGGTAATTCAATAACACGACCCATGAGCTAACAAGGTGTCAACGTCCACGTTTCCATGTTCAATTTCCGAGCATGGGGTTATGAAATCATAATGATTGACATATATATATATATATATATATATATATATATAAATTTTTTCTTCAGATACGACATGGAGATGTCAAATATAATTCTGTGTCAAAATAGCAGAAAGTACATTTTAATATTTTTCCACAGAATACTTAACTTCACTACCGTCATGGTGTCCTCAGTTGAAACTCGTCGCTGCTCTGTTGGTCGCCCGGCCAAAGCCTCCACCCTCTCTGTCTCTCTTGCAGGGCGTGTCTGGTGATGGCTCAGCTGCTGGAGGACAGCTCCTTCTGCGAGGAGTTCATCCAGCAGTGCCCCGCGGCGGTGGAGGTGCTCAACCTGGTGGCCCAGGAGTGCAGCCCCGGTGAGCGCCTGGGCATGGTCGAGTCGCAGTGCGAGCGGGTGCGGATGCTCTACCGGGACTGTGCCCGACCACCGCCCCCGCCGCTACAGACGGACAGGCGCCAGGTGGGAACAGTGGAGGAACGTGACTCACATGAACATGACTCACGATGGTTGCCACGAGAAATGCAGAAAAAAGGGAATCTTGGGGGAATTAGAGGTGGCAGAGCAGGGACAGGTGTTGCAGATGGGCTGAGGTGTGTGTGTGTGTGTGCGTGTGCGTGCGTGTGTGGCTTTTAGTGGTCATAATAGCTAGAACAGTCTTTATAGCGGCGTATGAAATGTTGTTTGATGACCGATGTCGTCTCGGTGGCTTCTTGTTGTTCTTCCTCAGCCCAAGGAGATCACCTGGTGCCCTTCCAGAGTGTTTCCTCCAGTCCGGGCCTGCATGTTCTCCTCCAGGCTCACCTCCGTCACCTTCCTGGCTGACCCCAGCGCCGGTGGAGGGCTGCCCAGAGGCACCTTCATCTACGCCACCTCACCTGTACCCGTCCAGGTGAGTGGATGGGGACTGGGGGGGTGGGGTGGCTTTATATGGAAGTGTGTGTAATACCCATGATACATACATGTATGTATGTATATTGATGCACATTTTTTTTTGTTTTCATTTGAGTGTTTTTACTGTCATCAATTAATATACACTATAAATTAGGGATGTCCTGATCAAGTTTTTTTGCCCCCGATCAGAGTAATTTAATGAGTACCTGCCGATACCGAGTCCCGATCCGATACTTGTATTTTCCTAGATAATACAGTTGCAGGGTGCGAGTGCTAATTATTTTTTTCTGTTTTCAGTTTTTTATCTTAGACAAAAAATCAGGGAATTTTGATGAAAAACAGAAAAATAAAATTATCATTAACCTGCCCTATTCTGGCTTTAGCTTAGCATGGATGCTAGCATGGTTGCAATAGTGACCGGGGTCTTTGTCCCCCATGTGTCCCTCGTCCCCCGACAGGCCCCGTCCTTCTACTGGGAGGTTGAGATTGTCTCCTATGGAGACTCCGAGGAGGACAGCGGACCCATCGTGTCGTTCGGCTTCGCCACGGAAGCGGAGAAGCGGGACGGAGCGTGGACCAACCCCGTTGGCACCTGCCTCTTCCACAAGTATGTGTTCTCCCCCCTGTTTGTGTCCCCTTTAGTTCTCTTACTGCTCTGTCTTTTACTGGAGGGCTGACCGCTGACTTTTCTCTCTCCCATCGCTGTCTCTCTCGCTCTCTCTCACTCTCTCTCTCTCATCACTCTCTCTCCCTCTCTTTATCTCTTTCTCTCATCTCTCTCTCTTTCTCCCCCTCCCATCTCTGTCTCTCTCTCACTCTCTGTTGTCTCCCCATCCGTCTGCCTTGCCGTCTGTGTTTGTCAGTAATGGCCGGGCGGTGCACTATAATGGCTCCAGCCTGCTGCAGTGGAAAAGCGTCAGACTGGACGTGGCTCTACTTCCTGGTGAGGCAGCATGTTACAAATCTTTGCTCTGGTCCTTTTAACAAATTATGATTTTTCTCAGTTCCATGGGACCCCTAATGGTTAATGTTTGTGTGTGTTCCCACCCAGGCGACGTAGCAGGGATAGGCTGGGAGCGTTCGGAAGGTACTCCTCCCCCACCGGGCCAGGCTCCTAAAGGCCGGGTCTACTTCACCTACTGCGGCCAGCGCCTCAGCCCCACCCTGGAAGACGTAGCGGGCGGCATGTGGCCCCTGGTGCACATTCAAAAGAAGGTGGGCCAGTGTTACAGTGTTACAGTTGGGCCAGAGTTAGCTAGATGGCTCATTTGCACCTGGGCAGGTTTTAGCTGTCACTTACAGGGAATTCAGATACATGCAGGTAGGGGTTAGGAGGCATCTTTCTCTAGTAGCCTGCAGATACAGGGGATCGAACCCAGAAACGTTAGCACTACACTATCAGACCCCCCTATGCTCCCAATTCTTTCTCTAGTCTTTTCTTTTCTTTTAACACTTTATTAAACCTGTCCGCCTGCTTCCTGTCTGTTAAACGTTATCGTTTTGTGTTCTGTGCAGAACACGAAGATCCGGGCGAACTTCGGGTGCCGGCCCTTTGCGTACGCGGACGGCCAAGCGCACCGCAACGCGGCCGACCTGTGCGTGGACCTGGCCGAGGAGATCAGCGCCAACTTCGAGGCGCTCCCCTTCGCCATGGCGTCGGACAGCGACAACGACGCCGGCACCAGCGTGGCGTCTGACTCGGGATCCCACGGCCCGCCCTGCCGCATCGCCGCCGTGGCTGTCGCCCAGCAACGTATGTCTCTTGACACGCACACTTTCCCCTTCCCACACGCGTGCTGTGTTCCTCCCGTACCGATCGAAGAAACATCGGGAGTTAGCGACAGGGTGTGTTTTGGTCGTTTCCAACGGTCGGTCACACTTATTATTTTCTTTTATCCTCCACTTAAAGGTGCCGTAGGTAAGATTTAAGAGCTATTATTTTATTTAGATTTTAGACCGCTCCCGGGTCATTTCTGACCAATCAGGGCATCTCTTGCCTGATTGGTTAAGGAAATCCAACTTGCCTGTCAATCATAGGTGCGTGAATGCAACACTTATCAATGGCAGAGAAACGTAGGGAGGTTTTTTTTTGTTTGGTTTTAGTTTCGAAGTCTTGCTCTCTTTTGCTCTTCTCTGCTCTCTCTCTCTACAACTTAACTAAACTATTTTTTTACAGCAGCTTTAATCATCCATCCGTGTTAACCGTGTCCCTCCGTCCCTCCCTCCTCCTCCCTCCCTCCCTCCCTGCTGTCTGTGTATTGTATGTATGCGTGTCTCCCAGTTGGCAGTGTTTGTAAGAACTGGCTTTGTTGTTTGTCCTCTCCCGGTGCAACAGAGTACAACAGCGACCTGTCCTGCCACTACAAGGTGGAGCTGAGCTACGAGAACCTGGTAACCTCGGGGCCCGAACCCCACCTGGGCCCCATCGCCGACGACGAGACCGACGAAGACGACGACGACGACGTCCCGAGGGTGAGCCGACCTCGGGTCTCCGTCTCATTTTTTTTACTATTTCCTGTTTAGGTCATTTAGCAGAGTATTTAGGTCGTTTAACGGCTCATTAAGGAGCCGTTGGGGGTCAGGCATCACTCAGTATGAATACAGTCAAACACCCTAGCCGCTACACTCTCCTGCTCCCTTGTTCTCATTTCGTCCTCCAAAAGGACAAGTCATCTGGGGAACGATTGTCCATGTCTGTAATGTATGTGTTTGTTTGTTGTTGTTTTTGTTGTTGTTCAGGAGGACCACTATGCCTTGCTGGTAAAGGCCTGGGAGACCAAGGTCTTCCCCACCATTCGCAGACGCTTCCGGAACGAGGCCGAGAGGAAGTCCGGTCTGGACCAGATCAAAGGGGCCCTGCAGCTGGGTGAGTTCTGCAGGAGGGCTGTTGGAGCTGTTGGGATAGTCTGTTTGTCTATTTGAGACAATGTGGCCCATCATCTAAACCCAAGCAACAATGGATTTAAATTATTTTGTTCCCTGAATAGGCCATGATTTAGATGGAAGTAAAAACACAAACACAAGGGAAGTAGTTAAGTCATCAACAGTCATCTTTTCTATTTTTGTTCTCCTTCTACTTGTGTTTCAACTCTTATTTTCTGATTAGCTCAGTTCATATCTTAACTCCAAATTGTTTGTGACGTGCCAGAGCCAGGCTAAATAAGGACACCGTCGCAAATTGAATTTTAAATGAATTACCCTCATCGGAGTTTGGTCACGGTAGCAGGAAGGTAGACCTTGAGATAAATCAGACATGAAGCGGGTTGACGGAAATGAAAACATCTATTCCGACAAATGATTAAAAAACAACGGGAGGAAAATGTCCCGGTGAGTTAATTGAAGCATTCATTTAGTATACATGGTGTCCATCAGGAGCTCAGGGTACGGTGGGTAATTATACCGTCTGATTAAATTACGTCACCTCCGGTGAGATGGGTGATGACTCACCTTTCCTCTTTGTGTGTATGTGTGCGTGCGCTTGTGTGTGCGTGTGCGGTGTGACACGACATTAGGCATGGTGGACATCGCCAGGCAGACGGTGGAGTTCCTGTACGAGGAGAACGGCGGTATCCCCCGTGACTTATACCTCCCCACCATCGAAGATATCAAGGAAGAGGCCAACAAGTTTACCATCGACAAAGTCCGAAAAGGTGCCTCCTTCTGTCCTGGCACCGCAGCATCACCACCACACACTACACTACACGTATAAAGACTATAACGTGATGTTTCCCTATGTGAACCGTAGAAGGGTTGACCGCAGGTTAATGACTCAATGTAAATGAAGGCTTGTGTCCTTGTTGCATTCTGTTTGTGCTCTTTTCACAGGGGCGTCATCGTAGGACAAAACACGGGTATCGCTCATAACACTAATTATGCGTCTGCTCTTTTTATGTACCAGGGCACGCCTAGTAAACTAGTGAAGATCATTTTACTACCCGTGCCCTGGTACATAAAACGAGCAGACGCATAATTAGTGTTATGAGGGACACTTATGTTTGCCCTACGATGACGCCTCTGAAAAGGGTCTATTGGCGGGAAAGAAAACCCAATTGTAATAAGTTTTGTGTTTTCAACACGACAGGCCTGACCGTGGTCATTCGCTGCCCTGACACCAACAACACCAACAGCAGTACCGGGAGCATGGCCCTGCCCAAGTTCGCCATTCGGGGCATGCTGAAAACATTTGGTCTGCACGGCGTCGTCCTGGACGTAGACTCTGTAAGTACAGCGCAACACAATGACCATTCTTTCTTATGGTTCTTACTCTTACTGAGAAATATTCTTATTTCCAATCATGCTAACATTTGTAACAATCGTACTCTGTGTGTGTGTGTGTGTGTGTGTGTGTGTGTGTGTGTGTGTGTGTGTGTGTGTGTGTGTGTGTGTGTGTGTGTGTGTGTGTGTGTGTGTGTGTGCGTGCGTCCACCCTGCCCAGGTGAATGAGCTGGTGCAGGTGGAGACATACCTGCGCAGTGAGGGGGTCCTGGTGAGGTACTGGTATCCCATCGAGATGCTGGAGCGCCCTCCTGCTGGTTCACGGAGGACCGCAGCCAACGGCCTGGTCTCCCTGGACAGCAGCAACATTCAGATCCACAGGTAACATGCGCACGCACACACACACACACACACACGCAGCTCCCTAGAGGCAATCTGTTCACACTCTGAATAACCCCACTAGGAACCATAGTCATAATATCCTTTTTAAATGTACAAGTGTAATAAATACTCTTTGCGACTATCACTGCTGTAAAGAGTTGTGCAGTCAAACTAAACCAAAGCAGACCTATTATCTCGGAGCATGAAGCTAACCGTCCTCACAAACCGATCTGAGGTCAGAAGATGACCTGTCAGAGATGATCTGCTTCCAGGGAGCTGCTTCGCTGCGAGAGTGCCCTGGCGCGCCTGTACTGCCGCATGGCCCTGCTGAACATCTTCGCCCCCAAGAACCCCCACACCTTCACCCGCCTCTTCCACATCCCGGCCATCCGCGACATCACCCTGGAGCACCTGCAGCTGCTGTCCAATCAGCTGCTGGCTCCGCCTCTACCTGGTAAGTGTTAAATCGTGTGATGTGTTTTTAGACTCGTAAACAATGGTTCACCGCTCTCTGGTTCTCGTGCTCAAGTGGCGCTGTTGCACTCTTTGTCCTGCAGATGGCACCATCAGCTCCAGCTCCATCCTGCTGGCACAGTCCATGCTGCACAACCTGCAGGGCCAGAGCTGCTCGCCCACCGACCTGTTCTACCAGGGGAACGCTCAGCCCATCCGTGAGTGGCTGACAGTGGCCATCACCCGGGCCTTGCACCAGGGGGAGGAGAGCCTGCTGGAGCTGACCAGGCAGATCTGCTGCTTCCTGCAGGTACGGGCACCACTGTCGAGGTGGCTCCCCCCCCCCCCCCCCCCCCCCCCG